>ML815960.1:17364-36557 GCA_009831015.1 Picea engelmannii | reverse complement strand
TGTTGTGGTGTATATGGAACAATGTGTTGCATTTGGATTCCCTCTGTAGTGCAGTAACTTGTAAAATTATTTTTCACATATTTGCCTCCATTATCTGTGCTTAACCTTTGAATTTGATGTCCAGATTTCTTTTCTACAAGGGCCTTGTAGGCTAAAAACTTGTCAAAAACTTCCCTCATAAGTTTTAAGATGTAAACCCAAGTACGTCTGGAAAAGTCATCACTGAAAGTTAAGAAACACTTGCACCCAAAAAAAGAAGGAGAAGAAAGTGGACCACACAAATCACTCTGAATAAGCTGCAAAGGACCCGAGGCGTGCCAAGAGGCACATTTGTCAAAACTGTCTCGATGATGTTTGTCGAGAACACAACCGACACAAACACCATCTCTTCATGAAACAAGAGGAAGACCAGTCACCATATGTTGATTACATAATTGCTGCAATGAGTGATAGTTCAGATGACCAAACCACTCATGCCATAGTTTGCTCAAGTCATCGCTATGAGCAACAAAAACTGATGAAAAATATGATGACCCAAAGTTTTCAAATTTGTACAACCTGGTAATATCATCAGCAATTCCAATTGCAAGAACATGCTTAGGATCTTTTAGATCCTTGATTACAAATTGGTGAGGTGAAAACTCTACGGTTTTACCTTCACCTGAATGAGTGATTTGATATACTGATAGAAGGTTACAAGAAAGACTTGGAACACATAATACATCATTGAAATGACCATTTTCTACTTGAAATGTTCCAGATCCTTCAACACTAAGAGATATATCATCACCAACAAATATTTTCTTGGTGTTACATTCATTTAGAGTGGAAAATATGGTTCTATCCTTAGCCATATGATAAGATGCTCCAGAATCAATAAGCCACTCATCAGAAGTAGAAGTAGAAGTATAAGTAGAATTTGTATTGAAGGAGAAACCAGAAGCAGAAAGTGCATGTCCATGAGAAGAAGAATAAGAAGCAGAATCAATATTGATGTTGTGCTTCTTCATCACTGCTTCTAAAGCTGCCATGTTCTTGAAACATTTGGACTCATTATGACCTTCTTTATCACAAAAGTTGCAATGTCTTTTAGTATTCTTACTTTTATATTTTGCTCCTTTGTCACCATTAGGAGCGGAAGCTGTCTGAGTGGGTTTGGGGCCCCTATATTGCTTTTCGTTGTGGCGAGGATGTTGCTTCTTGGTATTCTTGGGTTTATATTTCTGATGGACAAATAAGGCTTTGTTGGAGGTACCTACAGTGTTGATCACTCCAAGTTGTACAAGCTTATCTTCCTCTCTAATCAAAGCAACACAAAAGGACTCAAGAGTGGGTTTTTCATAAGATTTCCCTAGAGCCTCTCTCATGGTTTAAAAGGTAGATACAAACACATAATATGCACTACCTAGCCTAGAAAGAATAAGATAGATGCAACGCTCTTCCTCCATTTTTATCGTACATTCTTCACATAAAATTTTGAGTGTTTTAAACTTAGAGAAATAGTCTCCAAGGCAAGAAAAATTACTTGGACTCAAGGTTAGTACTTGATTTTCTAACTATTGTGCTTGAATAATATTGAGTTTACCAAACACAGATTCAATCTTTTCCCAAGCTTCTTCGAGGTCATCAATTTCTTGAAGGTGGTACCTTAAATCAGGAGAGATGGACATTCTGATTAGTCCACGTGATTTTTCACTCCTATTATCTCATTTTAATTTCTTATCATCATCAGTGGGTGATTTTTCCTTTCCCAAGGTAATCTGGTACAAGCCTTTACTTCTTAATAAATCTTCCATATCAAATTTCCATTGGAAGTAGTTGGTCCTAGTAAGAAAGACATTACTTGTAGAATCCATATTAAATATGTAGATAATATGGATTTAAAAACTGAAACTGATGATCTGCATGGAAAAAGATCGAAATTTTATGTGGTTTAAAAAAAACGACACTGAAAATAGACTTCAGATGTGAGAGTTATGCCCTTTTAAAAAATGGCATAAACGGTAACTAAATGACCACGTGATAGTGTAAGCTGCCTTATGAAGTGACCCACTTTTATAAAGAGAAGTGGGGATCACTTTTACAATGAAGTTACTTTATAAAGAAAAAGTTGCATGCAAAATAAATAACTCTAAAAAAAATATTAAAGATACTTATAGTGATTCACTTTTATACTTGAAGTGAAATACACTTTACAATTTTAGCATGAACTTTTTCAAAAAAAGTAACAAAAGAGAGACTTGAACTCAAAACCTCTTACTTAATAAGATAACTTTTAACCAAATGGTCTAGCAAAACATATTGTAATGTTTAGAAGAAGGATTGTTGTTGTTGTTGTTGAATACAACCTTGGAGAGTGTGTTAAAAAAAAAAACTATTTTCACACAAGAAAAAACAATTTCGCTTCTCAATGACAACAAGGGTTAGATCTCGGTTAGCTTACCCGGAAGATGCACCTTTTCCTATCTGTTTCTGATTTGCCGAGATCGCATAGGGAATGGAGCAAAGAGAATATGCAGATATAAAAGAGTAGCAACCCATAAACAAATAATATCAAACCAAAATAAAACCAAAATAAAAATTTGCAGAAATTTAAAACATGCATATTCAGGTTTTATACCTCCGGATCTGACTGTAATGGAGCAATCCTCTCAACCCATAAATGTATGGAAATGATAGAAAGTAGAGATGATTCAACTCGGCTTCACAATCTCGATCTACAACAGGAGCATGTCTTCAAACAGGCTCTGATACCATGTTCAACAACACAGGTATTCCAACAGAGGATGAACATCTTCAATAACCACTCACATAACCAAATCAAAGATCAACACACCGATTTTTTCATGTGGTAAAACCCCTACGGGGAAACATTCATGACCCCAGCCAACGCGACCACTTGGAGCAGTTTATTAATGCAAAAGAAAAAGATTACAAAGAGATTTTACAAGAGAGTTTCTCACAACCGATCATCGTCAAATGATGCTCCATGCTCTTTAAATAGATATCATGTACCAATCAGGTGTTAAGCCACATATCAATGGTCGTTAAGATCGAAGAGAGTATGAACCGTCAGATCACTCTATGTCGGGAACATTTCGTGACTGTCAAATTTCCTAACTATAAATGCAAACTAATGCATACTAAATAAACACACTAGGAAACACACTTTTACCTAACGACACATTAGACCAAGTATATATTAAATAACTCCTAAGTGTCTAAATATCCTAACATAAAACAACAATCATGTTTCACCCCTTCCACTACATCCTTGTTTTCATGTAATTCAACCTGTTGATTGCCACAAAGAGGCTGAAAAATCTGTTGAGATTGTTGTAAATAACAATCTTCTAAATCAGAAGATAGTGTTGGGTGAAATGAAACCCCTGGTGGAAAGAAATCCATATCTAACGTTCACATTGATTGACCATCATCTTTATTTCCAAGCTGGTAATTGATCACAAGATGCAAATATGAACTGAAATAACCTTCCATGTAATCAACAATAGGGTCATTAAATGTATGAGAAGGTTGTTGGTCCTCCTCACTGATAACAATTTTCTCATGTAAAACAGTGTCACTGTGAATGTAATCAGAGTTCATTGCTTCCTCTGTTATCTCATGATTTACTTTCAACAATTCAAAGGAAAAAAAAACATAATGGAAGATAATTTTCATTGGCAAGTCCACTGCTTTCTTCATATTCAACATCATGCCTAGAGGATTTCTAATTTGAAACATTATAAAAAATTTGCTTCAGAAATTTGAAAGAAACAAAACACAATGGAAAAGTTCTTTCACCTAATTCAAAACTTTCTTCATTGTGGTCATATGCACATTTGTCGATTTCTCTGATTGCTGAAAACAATCATTTTCAGATTTGGAAAGTGCAACTGCTTGTTCTAAAAATTCAACCTCATATTCATCATTCTACTCATCATACCTGGGTTTGCCAAAAATCTTTGTAATGTCATCAAACAGGAAAATTGAGGCAGTGGCTTGTTCTTTTGTAGGTTGATATGCAAATTCACATTTATGGTTGTCTATAAGTGCATACATAAAACAATCAGTTTCTTGCTCGTGATGACAAAGATCGGGATGTAAATCAACTTCTTGTTTATGCACAATCTCATGTTCTTTTGCTACACCATCATTCTTTGTATTTGCAACACTCTTTAAATTCTGATTTTGTGGCCTCTGGCATGCTTGAAGATTGTCTTCCACTTCCTGAGCATTATTGAACATCTGCTGCAAAGACATAGACTTCCTCTCCATCAGAAGAAAAGACAAGTCTTATTGAAAGGTTGTTATATAATGGAGCATGGAAACAACTTCAGGAGGTTGGACTCCTTTAGGAAGTTTATAATAAATACTAGCAAACCTCCTACTGAAATTTGAGATGGTTTTATACTTCATTCTTCTCATGGCATAAAAATATGAAAGGAGTAGATTCCATGACTTTCTCTCACCCCAAAATCTACGGAAAGCTTCCCTCAATTCATCCCACGAGCTAATCGATTGAGGTTGCAAATGTTTGAACCATGTTTTGGCATCTCCTTCTAAGGACTGAGAAAACGCCCTCATAGACACATCATCATGTTCAATATCAAAAAGGTCTATAAATGCTCAAAGACCTAAATGTGTTTTTCGGCTGAATTTCCATCAAGCTCTTCATCGAACCTAGGTAGGTACTTATAATGTTTCAGAGGAAAGTCATGAAGGATGGAAGGAAATTTAAGAAGACTGTATCTTTCTTGAATCTTGGAGGGTGCATGATTAATAACAGAAGGTACAAGATTGTCTTTGGTTTCATTAATCTCACAAGAATGATCATGAACATCATATGGTTCAGAGGAAGGAACTTGGTGAATATCGGTTATACAAGAAGGAGGTATATCTACAGTTTGCAATGAAGGATATACAAGGGTAGATCTATGGGATTCATTTAAACGTGGTAAGTGAAGAAATATTGTTTTGAAAAAATCAGAAAAGGACAAGAAGATATTGATAAAACATAAAAGTACTTCTTGAACTAAACTTAAGATCGAGTACCTGATTTTTCCACACTTCTCTTCCATATATTTGTCAATAGGTCTCATTCTCCAGTGGAGTCTTTGAATCACATTTGAAGCTTGATTGAAGTCTCCATGAAAACTTTAGCTCTGTATTCTTCTTCTAGTGGAATCACCTTCAACTGATTTTATGATGTGTGGAGTCGTGAGAGCAAAAATATAGCCAATATGTGCCTAAGTGTTTGCTGATCTCAGACCTTAGAACTAAAGCAATGTCATTCTTCCTGAGGAAAATAATAGCAATCGTCCCCGACAACGATGCCAGAATGTTAGCCCTTTGTAAACTTCGTTCAACTGAGAAAAGGAATGATAGGGGGAAACCTACAGGCCAACTTTGAGGCCAGAAACTAGCCTTTCCGACTTGGATATGGATTTCTCTAAGACTTCATCTCTGTATAGGGTATGGCTTTAAACTATCAGCTAGATTTAACACTTTTGTACAATATTTCTGGTTCTATTGGTGAAAGAAAGAAATACCTTGGGCTATGGAGTCGATTTAAGAAAATGATAGAAACAAATGACTTAGTGACTGAAATTGAGAGGATAAAGGCTAAGTAAGAAACAATATTTTAGTTAAAAATCATTGTGTGGGGTGAGAGAAAAACACATGAAGCAACTTGGAGCATCGCTAGGGATGAATTCATAGTTCGCTTAGAAGAAACATAGTCATCTAAATGGCACAAATCTAGAGCACTACGTGGTGAATTCTAGATTTGAAATCACGTTCCAATTTAGAAAAAATATAGATATGAATATAAAGAACACATGAAAGCACGTACGCAAAGAGAGAGAACAATACATCAAACTTCTACCATTAGAATCTTTTTGTCAAAGCTTCAGGACCTTTGCATTAAGTTTCAATCGAGTTCAAATCTACATTCAATAGTCACTGTCTACACTATTTTTCCATCCAAACTTACTCTTGTACCATGAAACATATAACACCATAGGTCCTTTCCAGCTCACCATTTCAAATCCCAACCCCTTTCCAAAAATAGAAACAGTTACAAATAGAAATGACATGTTTCACTGATTTCGTTCTTTTCAGGAGGCAAAAGTATGAAAAATAGGCTTCAAAAATCCACTTGTAATTCTCAAACTGTAACAATTGTGTAAAATATAAGAACATTTTTTGTAGGTAATATTGTTTTAGAGACAAACCTCTCTCTATTACTTGAAATTCATCTCCAGCTGGCCAGAATACGTGTCGCAAAAACATGTCTCAAACAAGAAATCATGAAAATTGAAAAATAGGGCTCACAGATTGCTTCGAATCTCCCAATCCGTGAAACCTTTTGAAAATCTGAGAGAATATTTTATTACTTGGTTTTTCCTCGACAAAAACCTCTCAGGGATTTCCAAAATTCCTCTCCAGTTGATAAAAACATGATCTTGAAGTTGAGCACTAAACCAGTCATTTACACAACGCACCCTGTAGCCTGTGTGTCGGAAAATCCTCTGTGCGACAACATCCTCTAGATGGAAGCATCCTCTGTGTGACAACATCCTCTGCACAAAAACATTCTCTGAAAATCCTATGCACGATAGCATCCTCTGCGTGACAACATCCACTATGCGACAACATTCTCTGCATGACAACATCCCATGCGCGACAACATCCTCTATGCGACAACATCCTCTACGCGACAACATCCTTTGCCCGACAACATCCTCTACGCGAAAACATCCTTTGCGTGATAACATCCTCTGAGCAAGCAGTTTCAAATGGAAATGGAAATAGTAAATGATAAAGATTCCTTTTGAAACCAACCCTTGGATATGTTAGGTGATGCCACGCATAAAAACAATATTGGTGCTAACAGGGATGACTTTGAAAACTGCTGACAAACCTCTAACCTTAGCTATGAAAATCATGGTGCTAACAGACGATAAAGCATCATAATTACATTATTAGAAGTGTCACATAACTTCTTGAGTCAGGTGGTTTCTTTCCTTCTTTTTGGAGCATCTTCTTCTTTTCATCTTCTCGATGGGAATTCCACTCCCTCTCAGGAATCATTCAAGGATGCTCATACTTATTTTTATTTTTCATATGAACCTTATATTGTTCTCACTGATATTTTAAATATGCCTCTACTTTTGAGGAGACTCCATATTTGTTGAAGGAGATCTCACCGAACATGTCAACCAATTTGTTAATGAGTTCATCTTTTAACTTGGAAATTTGGGAATTCCACCTTGAGAGTATGGTAGGACCAAAGATATCCAAGGTCATTTCATTCATGCATTTATAAAATGTGCCATTTCCTCAAAAAGATATTATCATTAGTTTGAAATAATCACACATTATACGTAAGTTTCAATTAAATTGTACATAATAATTAAAGAACATCTTAAATACCTGGAATCATTTCTATTTTCATGAGGATGAGCTCATCATTTACCAAAAAGGTAACCGCTAGTGTCCCCTTCCTAGTGATACGAGAATATCTAGGAAAACATGCTTCAAAATGTGAAAATCCATGTTATGCATCCACATCATCCCGTGCACATTATTTTTGGCACGGAATTGATCAGAGTAGGGTCCTTCTCAGGTTACCAACAAAAGGCATCATGTAGTCTAGAGCTCTGGCATTTTCATCTCCTCCAGAGAGAAGAAGTCTCACTCGAAGCACAACCAAGACAAGAAGAATAGGGAAGGCCAAGGAGAATACTTAAGTAGGTTTCCAAAATCTTCAAGATTCACCATAACCTTGTGCATGACGAACTAACCAAAGAACATATCTGAACTCATTCATAACTGGTAATAAAGATAATCAAGTTGCGACAACATTTGTAAACAAAGACAACACATTGATCTTATCATACATAAAGAAGTAAAGTACAGAGACGAGTCATAATCATAAACATAGAATGACATAGTATATTTCAAAATTTCAGGTCCTTCCATATATATTATCAAAATATCTTCTCAAATACAACTTCACAGATACAAGTCATGACTCAGTTACAAGATTTTGGCTCCAGAATCATGCACCATAGCTCTATCTACTCTTTTCCAAAATGGTCTACAAATTACAATCACAGAACCTACATGGAGTAGAATGATACTATGTCTATGCCTTCTACACCCTCTATGACAAAACCAAACCAACCAACCAACCCTTTTACAATCATATGCATCTCATACATATAGGTTGATTGGGATCTTCTGGCTTTAGAATCTGCATGCTTTCTTGTTCTTGTTCTGTTGTAAATTATTTTACCTTACTAGTGTTGCCCTATCCCTCTTCGCAACCGCTTTCTGTTTCTTTTATTGCTCTACTATCCAGCTCCTTTGTGGCTTGCACAACTTGTGTTTGACCAAAATTGTGACTATAGTATTCATTGCACAAATTCTAACCAAAAACGAAGGGCCCAACAGGCTCCGACCACAATCCTTGACTCGCCCTCGAATCAAGTCCTTGTCTCTTCCATGGATTCTGGGAGTGCCTGTTGCTTTCCTTTTTCCTCTGTATCTAGTTTTCTTTCATATTATGCTTTCTCTCTTTCTTTTCCGCCTCTTCAAATGAAGGTCCCAACTCTGGGATGAACTACAAGGACCACTTCCTGACTTCTTGAAAACCCACAATTTTGTCTTGCCACTTCCTAGCAAGGAGTGAGGCTTCAACTACGAACTACTGAGTCACATATGTAATGCATCCTTTAGGCTTGGATGTGACCAGGGAGTTCCAATCAATCACTTGACATCAATTAATTAAACCTTTGGCATCAATGACAACATGATCCAACAAATTGAAAGTGCTCAGAAATTGAATATGAACTTACCAGGAGGTGCGTTGGGCTAAGAAGAGTAGTCTGGTGCAGTCTATTTTCAAAAAATCCAAATTTTACCCCTTCAAATTGGACCTGTATAAATTTGTACTGGTACTAGTTCTAGTTTCCTAGTTTTCTGGTTTTTTGGTACCAGTCAAAACTAGGGTTTCACTTTCTGTAGGTTATGTCCACTAAAAAGGTGCACTCAGTATATCAATGAGTTCTCTAGGCTAGGGTGCACTTCCCTAGATGGTTTTTAGAAATAAATTCCCTTCCAAAAAAAATCCCTAATTTTCTTGTATGAAAACAATGACATTTTTGGTAACCCAGTGAAAGGTGCTCTATTTAGTCAAGCTCAGAGACCATGTTAACTTTAGAGCTGCTATTAAGTTCTTTTCAGTTTACTAGACAATAATATCATAAGCAGGACCACTGAAAGAAACACAATCACAAGGTAAACACCATTTTATCCTGGGAAACCCTCATGGGGGAGAAAACCTAGAAAAAAATTCCTCAATATATATTTCCAATACAATGTCAAGATAAAAACCAAAACACTAGAGATAATCCAACAATGGGCATGTGCCTCTCTCTCCTCCTTCTTGCAACTGCAAATACCTCTAAAATATGCACACTAGATGACTGAGTGAGTGAGTGAGTAAGTGAGGCGCCATCCTCACTTATTTATATTAGATGGGAGGTGCTAGGGTTATTTTTATTCACCAACCTGAGCTGACTTCTTCAACTAGTGGTTAAAACCACTTTAATTATCCCTAGGGGTTGACTTCTCAATTAGAACCATGTAAACATGGTTTGACCAGTCCACAATAGGGTATTTGGTCGTACATAAGTCCTGACATTATCAATCCACAAAAGGGGATTGATATATATAATAATAACTCAATTATAATTAGAATATTCTTTGAAGTTACAATATTTCAACAATTTCTACATAGGCATCTATATCTTTTTTAAACTAATAATGCTAATGTGTGAAATATTTTACATTGATGAGCTGAAGGATCCCAATATGGCTTACAATAAGGTTAGGATAAAAAAGGACCCAATGATTTAATTAAGCTAAAACATAGAGGAAGAAGAAGAAATAGATGTTGTTGACCTAGGACTAACATATGATGACACAATATGTTGCATGGACACTAGTATAGTCTAAAAATGATAGCATATATACCAAATGTTTCAGGAGGATACATATCCATATATGCCTCTTCTCCACGGGGACACCAAATCGAACAACGGAGTCTACCAATCAATAAAACACTCCCAAATACACAAAATGGTTGTGTGCCCTACCATATTTCCCTACACAAATACCATCTATTGGATCATTAACCAAATTGATGTGGATAATAGAATGATCAAAGATACAAATGGGAAAGTTATTGTGTCATTTCAAACCTCTGTCCCACATAGATATTACAAATTCCCCACAATAGAGTTCAACCTCACTAAAGAGTGGGTGTTTCAAATCTCATTTGACTACACTGTGTTCGTTATGTGATCACGGGCTATAATTCCTTTCCTTCCTGTGGTTAGGTCCATGCTTTAATACCTCTGGTTAAGTGTTTCCTATGTTATGTGTTGCTATATCCACTTATATATCCCACCCAACCCTGCCCCTACGGTAACTATGATATTTCCCTTATTTATTTGCTTCTCCTTACTGGGGCTAAAAATGTTTCATACCAGCAAGTACATCACCACATGTTATGTCACAAGTAACATAGCCAAACATCCCATTAGGACCTATGATAAACACACCTAGGAGAAAACCTCGGCCATAGGGAAAATCCTACAAGAGGGTCTACCCATTATGGTCAGGAGAAGACCCTTGAATATTCTTAGTATACCTATCCAATCCCAGGAGACCTATTTTTCCTGTGCGCTTCGACGAGCGGCTATCCTATGTTGATCATTAGTGATTGCTTGTGTGGTAAATAACTAGCTATATAGAGGGATGGCAGCCCAGTGCACTTCCTTTATTAGCCCTAAAGTGGACAGATAATATACCTCAGCAAATAAACCTATGCTTAACGCAACGTAGTCTTGAATGATTATTAAGTAGTCGAATGCGTGAATAGTGGTGCGTATTGGAGTGTAGTTGACTAGCGCTTAAAAGACACCAGGTAAGGGATGTAATTAATTAATAAGTAAATGACTTGTTCAAAATGTGCGGTTGTGGGAATCATAGCTAAGCCTCCTTCCCTTGCTATTTATTATAAGAACTATGTGTTGTGCAAATTATTATTATTAGATTTCTCTCATTATCCCACCCACAACTATTATAGGATACCAAGAACTGGCTTCTACTGGATTTGTGTATAACTAGACCCAGACTGGTTTGACCTACTTCTTCTTATTCTTCTTCTGTAATTTGACTTCACCAACTAGTTTAGGGTTATGGGTGGGAATAATAGAAGTGACTTCTTTCGATATGTATCAATGTATCTCGGCCGGTGTTAGTGTCCCATTCCAACGGGTACGTTATCCTTCATACATAATCCTCAATGGCGCTCTTATTAGTCATCTCCCGGTTCAAGTGCATGTGATGAGCATAGACTTAGTATGACCTGAATACCCCCCTTCGCCCTTCTAAGAAATAAGTAGATGAGCTCTCTTTTCTTAGCTGAGGTGTTTTATGCTTGATTACACAGAAAAATTTAGTCTTCCATCCATCAAGTTGTTCGACCCACCCAACAAGTATTGAGTTTGACGCTCCTTTCATTGGTATGTGTAATCAAGCCTCTGATAAAGGTCATCAAGTGTGTTACTATTAATGCACAATAATCTATCAATTTAAGGTAGGGCATTGTCATCATTAGGTCCGATTATTAGCAAGTCACTGGGTTCTCTTAGGTATATGTATGGCGAGGTATGTATGCTAAGTTACATCCCATGTTAGTATGGGTCATAAATCGCCTTGTAATCATAGGATCGGTCCTCATTTAATATTAATAGGGGATGGTTCATTGGTCTTTTTGATCAATGCGGAGTGATACATCAATGCCAACTATTAATAAGAACTTGCATCAAGGGCGTTTAGCACTGGTTGGATATATGGTTAATCACATCATGGCAAGTTAGCTACCGTTCATCACTGGTTGGTTGAAGGGTTTAATGAGGTACACCTCGCCTATGTTGAAATATGTCATGTATAGAGGTAGCCTCCATGAGTCAATCAATGGTTTTGTGCCCTTATCAGTAGGGCGTAAACTTCCTAAGGAATCCTTACTTTATTAATTAGAAAAACGTAAACTTCCCTATCGGTAGTGCGTCAACTTTCGTTCCTTCCTTCTCGCTTAGGTGATCAGTACTCATATACTTGCGTCATCTCCTATTAATCAAAAAGAGCCTCACCGCGATCACAACTAATAATACACTGAAATTAGCTTAACTCCTAATAATACACGGGTAAGCTGGCCCAGTATTATTAGGGCAATTAGCAAGGTGTTTTGAAACCTAAAGACAATGGCCTTGAATGGACTACGTACTTGTGTCTCTTTATAGTATAGTCAACCAGGGATCTGTAGGTCAAGCAAATGGCCACTGATCGGGCTTATTACAAATTTCCCCCCTTCTTTCCTTCCATAAATCCTTTCGGCTTCAAAAGTGAATACAACTAGTAAACTAAGTGTCTGTCGTCCGTATCAACTAAGTATTCATTACTAGAAGGCATTAGATTCGGAATCATATTGGCTCCTAAGAGGGATAGGTAATAGTGGTACTCCCTAAATAAGAAGCATTCATTCATTCAGTAAGTTGATTAGTAAGGGCAGCACTCCATCAACTAGGTTGAGAAGAGAGTAAGAAAGTAAAGGGGTAAGGTGATCTGGTTCTAAAAGGGAAAGTAACCCTCTGCACTAAGTGATTCATTCCTCAAGTGGTATAGGGATAACATGCCTAGCTAGCTCTGAAGGTGGATAGGTTGTATGGACTTAATAAAAAAAGGTAAGACAAGGGTGAAAGGATTAAGACTCAGAGTGTGCCATACCAACAAAGCATTCATAAAGCAAGTGTTTTGGGAGCCTGTGTGCTTGTTGTATGCTCACCCATTCGTTCAACAGTGCTATGTGAAGCCCTTCCATCCTTCCATTCAATGCAGTAAGTTTGCAGCATAGGGTAGGTAAGTCGTAAGGGTAGGAGCGAAGCAGTTTGTTTCGTAAGAAATCGTATAGGTCAGATAGGGATTTTCCTAGAAAGTGGGTTCTAATTGATGAATTGTATCATAAAGGCTCAACAGTAACAACAGTTCTAGCGGTACCAAGAAGTTCACAGTGTTACCCAGCATTATCTGACAATTGTGATTAAAGGTCTACCTGTGACTTCTTTCTGGATGGCGGTGAAACCAACCAATGACTCTATGTGAAGCAGATGTAAGGAAGTAAGGTGTGGGGCATAGGTGAGGTAAGTCTTCAGGTTGGTGAAGTGGGTGGGTTGATTTGATGGTAGTAACAATTCAGTAATGCAAGTATAGTAAAGTCAATAGCAATGTTTCAAAGTTCCCACCCAAGCCCAACCCGTGAATGCTCTAAGTTCAGGTAAAGGATCCAGGGGTACGTAAAGTAAGGTTCACACAAAAGGTTGTGGGTCAAGGGCCAATGGGCGATTCGATTTCTAAGGAAGCATTCAAGTTCTTCGTCGAAGAGAAGAAGGAAGGCATTAAATATAGAAGTATTCAAGTTCTAAGTCGGAAGGTGGGTCAGATTAGTCAAGCGAAGCAGTCAAGGTCAAAGTCGGAAGGTGGGTCAAGGGTAGGTGGTGGGCCTAAAGTTTCAATCTCCTTTTCTCTTCAAAGGTACTCACTTCACTAATAATAAGAGAAGTTCTAACTGAGGGGATAGGTTGTTATATTATAAGTGTTCGTCCGTC
The DNA here is from genome assembly GCA_009831015.1 of Picea engelmannii. NCBI lineage: Eukaryota > Viridiplantae > Streptophyta > Pinopsida > Pinales > Pinaceae > Picea > Picea engelmannii. The sequence continues at coordinate 22,815 of ML815960.1, read as the reverse complement.
GGAACTTGACCTCCAAACAACCAGTAAAGAATGGTAAGCCAGCTAATAAAAAATGATCATAGTGCTGAATGTTGAGTCGTGTAACGTTGGGTACCCGATTGGTCATAAAAGAATAGTGTTTCCAATCAAAGGTCAAAGAATCCCCACCCAGTCACTCACTTGCTTCTAGGAAGACCTACTCTCACAATGGATAGTGGGGCCGTCAAATGAAAGGGTTGGCAGGCAATTGGCTAAAAGTGAACTGGCCTCTAGGCGGCTTTCCATCCTAACAAGGATTTTGATTTCTCTCGGATATTGCATATTGGTTTTTTCCTTTCCTAATTGGCCTAAGGTGAGGTTGCGTAAGAAGGGATGGAATTCAATAAGTTTACTCCGAAGGTAGCTTCGTCCAGTGGACCAACCGCTAGAAAGTTAGGATGGCCCGATGGAGAGTTCATCCCAACGACATTTAGCTCCGAGGGTGAGGATGAGAATGAGGATGGGCCCCGCATAGCTTTTATATAGTATTCTCCAGCCCCGGGGAATGGGTAAGCTGATGGGAGGAGGGAAAGGCTTTCTTTTAGCCAGCTAAACTATATTGGATTGATGCTCGGACCAAAGAACTAGTCCCCGGTGAAAATTCATAACCTACCCACACAGAGGATGATAGGCATGCATGTTTTTTCCCAAGGGATATTTCGGCTTATTTTTCATTCTTTTTGTCCATGCGGAACACAACATAACATAGTATCTACGTGATATCACCACTAGTAGTAAGGCAATGCTTCTTGAATAGTGCCTACCTTTCAAGGTCGTAGGTATGATCCCCCATAATAAGGCTAGTAAAAAGGGAAAGAGAGGGAGGGAATGAATGTTGTCCATACCAACCAGACAAAGAATCCAATTAGAATGCAGGCTACCGATCAACCAACTTTGGGGTAATCAGTAAAGGGGGCCTTTCTTTAGGAAAGTATTTCCCAAGTATCGTCTTATTTTGCGAATGTCAGACTTGAAACTATATCAAACAGCTTCACCTTTTCCTAACTTGGGCTATTCTATTATACAATTCATATTCCTTCCAATCGAATCAATCCATCCAGGCTATCTACCCAAGCTAAATCGATTATCTACTCTACTACGCCAACTACCCAGGCACCCCGGCTAACCAGGAATCCCAGTTACTCAATCTATTCAGTCTAATTATGAAATTAAGGAAAGGAGAAGACAGTCAAAGGTAAGGTATGAACGCTCTCCTTTTAGAGCTCGGGATTTCGAAGACTCGACCATTAGTTATGGGAGAGGTACGAACTTTCTCTACCAATAGGGATAAGTCGTTGGGCTAAACGATACGTGGGATAGACAAATATATCTGTCTTGTGCTTTGGCACATTAACTCAGTTTCTTTTATAACATAGGTCAATTGGAAATTTAGTGTTTCTATAATGTATTGATCTAGATTCTACTTTCTTATTGCGGACCCATATGTTATGTATTGTCTGGAGCTTAATCTATAGTTCAAGGTATAAGGAACAACACAACACCTTGAAAGGAGTAACCAACTTGAATCAAATAGCCTCTATTTGATGAAGTGTTTCTTTCACATATTGACTCATATCATTTCGGTAACTAGATACAGAATAAATCCAGCTAATAGATTTATAAGCCTAACCCCTGCTAGAGTTAGTGGCTTGTCAAAACGCGTCCTGGTAAATTGACATTCTAGAACCTGACTAACCTTATCTCTTCTCTTCTTTGGCTTTTTTGATCTAGCGACCACCTTAGTGAATTTACCCGATTGAAATGTGTGATACCGTTGGTCTTGCTTGTTGGTATGGTTGGATGCTCAATGTCACCTTTTCTTATTGAATTTACCATATTATTAGACCTTTACCAAACAAAGCCTTCCATCTCGCCCCTTCTCCACAACCTTGACAAGAGTGGACGGTCCAGAGGATGGAGGAGCTTACCTTCCGAACACCACCTACTGCTACTTACCACTTTCCTTTCCAACCACATGTGTGGAGTGGCCAACATACCCCACAACTTTCTTTACACCAAACCGGGATGAGGAAGCTTACCTTGCGATCTATGCCTACTGCTCCCTTTCCCACCACGCATACAGTGTTCCATCTCGCCCCCTCCCCACAGCCTTGACATGAACAGACAGTGTCGAAGGCGAGATTGAGGAATAAGTATTCAACTACCTCCCTCGTAGCGGGAAATAGCTGGTGTGGGATTGGTCCATATAACCAACTGATAGATGTGGGATTGGTAAGAGGAAGGAAGATGGAAAAGATAGCGGCAAGCAGTGCGAATTGGAGCCACCGGATTAAGGGGGGAGGGTAGGGACCAATATCTCAGGCCCGAAATGATTTTGTGAATTCACCATAATGAAATAACGAATTGATCTCTTTGGTGAGGTGAAATGAATTAAGGAATGCATGGAACTGCTTCACCACCACTCATTCCCTTGTTTGCAGATAACTAACTAAAGGAAGGAGGAAAATAAGTTATCTCCTGAACGCAAACAAATTTTAGAGTGAGCCTTCCTTTCAATCTTAAAAAATGAGCTGGTTAGGCAAGACATTCTTCCTCGCCCCACTTATTAACCTGTAGCTTGGGATTAATACTTATATGAGGTAGGCAGTTCTGGTTCGATTCATTAGGCTAGGAAGTCCTGGTTCGATAGGCAAGGTTCCTGGTTCGTTAAGTGCGGGTTGGCAAGGCTCTTCAAGACAATTATCCATCTATTATAAACTAACAAATACAAGGCCGAGATATGACCTACAGACTTGGTTCGGTCTCCTCATGTTAAATAAAAGAATAAAGACCATAGAGATGCTAGTACTGGGGTGCCCTCATGGGTAACCAAGTATGTCTCTTACTCATGCTCTTAGGTAAGATCGAGATATGACCTATGGGTTTGATCGGTCTCCTCAAGTCCAATCAAAGAATATTGATCTCGTAGATTCAACTGTTGATTCCGGTGATCCATCACAGTCGTTGATCTAGTTGAAGCATAAGAGACACAAGCAGGAGCATAGGCTAGGGTAGAGGCTAATGCACCTAAAGAACACGTTGAAGAATCCCAACCAAAAGAAGGACTATAAGTGGAGAATTTAGAAGTATAGGTTAAGGTAGCATCGAATATAGGAGCTTGGGTATATTATGTAGTAGATTCAGTCGATAAAGTAGTTGATCCAATGGATCCAGTCGTTGACTCAGTTGATTCTATGGGCTCTTATATATTTCCTCTTTCTGATTTCTTTTTCATGGTGAGACACTCATGCCGAGACCTCTTCTTCGTGTTCATATGCAGACAACTCTGTAGGATACTCATGGGTAGGTGCCGAATCTCCATGGGTAGGTGTGATTCGTTTTGTTCTGATTGGATCCCCACCAACGTCTAGTTTCTTTCCACACACCTGCAAGTTCAGGCTACATGCATAAGCTGGGGGATTCACCAGACCCTCACAACCCAGATAGATAGTCATTGTTTGATCCCGGGGTTGTTTCCTTTTGATTTGATCCATTCTTATAATAGCATTTTCCCCGTTCCAGTGTTGAGAGATAGCCCCGTGTGATTTCGTTTGATCTAGAGAGAACAAGTGGACTATCATTGGGCGAGGCACTAAACTGAATAGGTTATTCATATTCATGCTATAGATCGCACGTCCGCCATTCTCTCGAATTATCAGCTGGATCGAGCACCAAACAAGGTTCATATCATAGGTGGGCTTCTCATCGTCTCCTTTCGTCTTGAAAACACCTAAATTGAATAGTAGTTCTAGGCTAACGTGTTCAATATGTTAGAGTGAAACATCAGAATTGGATAGAAAAGTGCTTACTTTACAGTGAAGGTTAACCTAATGGAGGTGTTGGTTCAAGCTTCACATTGAATTTCTCCATTCTTTCACACAGGTTGAAGCAACAACCCAACCAGAACCATTGCCTGCTCCTTCCATCAATAAATTAACTTATTTTGAAGTGCCTGCAATTACAATAAATACATGAATTCTCAATTAGGGGGGGCATGTCAACATGAACTTACTATTAGGGGGGGGATGTTGTTGAGCCCCCATATAGGTGGTCTGGGATTCTCCTAACATCCAACATTGTCCCCACTTTGAACTCTGATAGAAACTTCCAACCCTAAAATCCATGAACTTACTATGAGGGGGGGATGCCGTTGAGAAAAGTGAGCCCCCCAAATAGTGTGGCTTCACCATATGCCTACCCTTTTACAACTCTCTATTTCCACTATCTATGCTCATCTATACATACATTTTCTTTATGCACGAATTTTCCACACACATTGGACCAAAAAGGTAAAAGCTGCAGGTAGGTAGCCAATTCCCTAAGGGATAAACTACTCTCCTTTTCATCAAGTGCCCTTATCATTGGGTTCTTTAGCAGAGGGTAATACAATAATAGGAAGGGGTTTCATGGCTATGGCCATTGCTCTTCTGCTAGTGGGTCATCTTCGTGTCTTCAAGGTGGATATACTACTGGTGGATATGATAGTGGCACTAGTTCAACTAGTGATTCTACAGCGGGTGCCTTTGATATTTGTTGTCGTAAAGAAGAACTAGGTCACCTTTGTCAAATTATTTTCTCTTGATGTGGCAATCATGCCATGATTTCTGGGGTGAATTCTCGATTGTTTGATTTTACTGAGCTAAGAATTTGTCTTCCTCTAACCCCATAAATTCTGCAAGACAACTCTTGATCAACCCTTCCTCTTACATTTTAGTAGCTTGGGGCACGAGCAGACTCGGTATCATGAATTACAATGGTAGCTATTATAGTTGTTTCTATGATCCAGGTGGATATCGGTGGCCACCCACCTTTTTCGACTGGCTCAAAATAGTTTTCTGGCAATTTTGGCAATTTACTATTTTTAGCAGGTTTAACTTCCGGGGCCATTTTGAGGGCCTAAATGAAGGTTTTTTTAGATAGATGTGCTCAATGATATCTGAAGGCATATTGAGCCCCCAAAATTAATCTCCTCTACGATACCTTTCCAACGAGCTATCACACGGCTAAAACGGAGATCGTATGCAAAAGTTACGACCCCGGGAAGTTGATGTACTAACTCACCCAAACGGGGCCCACATGACTTTTGGTGCTTCATCTCCTAGGGTTAGGTTTTTGGATGTCTATGACTTTTGGCATTCTCTTCTATTGTAAAAAGTCCTCTAGAGCCTCATTGTAATCACCTTCTCATGGATGCGAGTAGCAGCCACATCTCTTCTCAGAGATAAGCTACCAACGCCCTAGCTAGTTCAATTACATTCTGTCTGTAAGCATATTTCAGTCATTTGTTATTAATGAAGTCTTATTTCCGCTGCATCTCTGCGTGTATGTGTATTTCTGTATTTCATTGTGTTCCTACATAAATCCGGATCAGTGGTATCAGAGCGGTCTGCTCATTCTCGATCCTTCTTTGCATGTCCCCAACGAGATCAGGGT
>ML815960.1:0-12735 GCA_009831015.1 Picea engelmannii | reverse complement strand
ATGGCTCACCAGGGACCAAGTTCAGCAGAAGTTTCCTCATCTCATGGAGGAACTCAACGCAATGGGGACCATTGCTTCCTAAGGAGGGAGGATTGATCCAGGTGGATATCGGTGGCCACCCACCTTTTCCGACTAGCTCAAAATAGTTTTCTAGCAATTTTGGCAATTTACTATTTTTAGCAGGTTTAACTTCCGGGGCCATTTTGAGGGCCTAAATGAAGGTTTTTTTAGATCGAGGTGCTCAATGATAGCCGAAGGCATATTGAGCCCCCAAAATGAATCTCCTCGACGATACCTTTCCAACGAGCTATCACACGCCTAAAACGGAGATCGTATGCAAAAGTTACGACCCCGGGAAGTTGATGTACTAACTCACCCAAACGGGGCCCACATGACTTTTGGTGCTTCATCTCCTAGGGTTAGGTTTTTGGATGTCTATGACTTTTGGCATTCTCTTCTATTGTAAAAAGGCCTCTAGAGCCTCATTGTAATCACTTTCTCATGGATGCGAGTAGCAGCCACATCTCTTCTCAGAGATAAGCTACCAATGCCCTAGCTAGTTTAATTACATTCTGTCTGCAAGCATATTTCAGTCATTTGTTATTAATGAAGTCTTATTTCCGCTGCACCTCTGCGTGTATGTGTATTTCTGTATTTCATTATGTTCCTACATAAATCCGGATCAGTCTACTAGCACTCCTTCCTTACAAATAACATTTCCCAGCATCGTCCCAAATGACGTGCATAATATGCATTTATTTAGGTGAAGGGAGATCTGCATTTGTCGGCACTTCTCGAACATCATCCGAAACACTGCAACATGGTCCTTCAGGAGACTGTAAACGGTCAAGTCGTCTAAAGAAAATTATAGGAACTTATGGATGTATTCCCTGAAGGCTACTATGAATATCCTGGAGAAGGTTGTTGGGGCATTCTTCCGGCTAAACGACATGACATTGTAAGCATAGGAATCCCACTCTGTTGCGAAAGTTGTCATCTTTTTCTCTTCGGTGATTCGCGTCGGATGGTATCCTGAGAATTCATCAGTGAACGAATAGGCCTACTTCCCTACAACCTAATCCAATACTTCGTCATTTAAAGGGGTGGGGAAGGGACATGGTAAATCTGGTCTGAAATTATAGACAAAACTAATTCCACCCGACTAGTGCAATGGAATTGGGCCCTACTATCATTCCAGAATGAAAGTGATCTGATTGATCTTTTTTTCTTGGGTAAATACAAGTGAAAGGCGTGCCCAAGAAGAAGTAATATTGTTGGCCTCTCTGGCTTGGCTAGAGGGGCATTCTTATGCATTCCTATCTGGCGGTTGGGGTGGGATTTTAAGGCCCAGAATCATGACTCCTATACAGACGGACGGGGTTCTCCTATTTTTTCCCTTCAAAATATTGTGATAGTGACGCTTTCAATAATGTGTTTTGTTACATGCACCTACACTTCTCTAACCTGTATCTAAAGTAGATAAATTAGGATTATGCAATTTTTCCTGACTGATGGGTCCTTTGCTTTCCCAATAAGTAATTTGGTATGCCCCAGAATAATTAGTAGTACTCTTGCCTGCCTGTGAGGATCAAAGCTACAAACTTTCCTAGAGTCGTTTTGGGCCTTAGTTTTAGAAGGATATAGGACCTGATGAGAAATAAGGTAAGGGAGGGGCTAGGCACTATATGACTTGGGCCTACCATGCTATCTATAGGCAGACGCGCGTGCTAACCTTCTTTTTACCTATGGGTAAAGCCTTTACATGCCTTCCCTAAAGTAGGGTATGATTGGGGGGCACTCATGGCAAACTCCCCCCTAGCCTAGATATCACTTGGGGTTGGAGCGGGTTATGGGGGGGACTTTACCTTGAACTTCCCTCAAGCAATTCATCTGGCATAGGCCTAGGAAGTGGCATGCTCGTATGTAAGAGGAGGAGTACTTAATGATTCTTAGGCACACCTACTTACCGATTGGAAGGAGGGGTCTCATTCATTGCCAAGCAAGCCAGAGAGGCCAGCCTCCTCCCGATGAGTCACTTAATGCATTTTCCCACAAGCTAGACCCCCCTCCAAGCCAAGTAAGTTAACCCAAGTGCCAGGATTGCTTCTTTCTTGGAGTGAGAAGGAAGGCACACACAGGAGTGGGAAGGCAGGCACACACACCGGCATGACCTCTTTTCAAAAGGCATAACTCTATGTCCCTCGAAAGGGAGACTCAATTATTATCGGGGAGGAATTGTAAGGTTCATTCTATTTTTTCTTTGACTTTGGGAATATCCAAAGGAGATCGATGTTTGTCTGATGTGAAATATCCTATCCCGCCCGAGTGGCACTGAATCAAAAGTAGCGACCTTCTAGAAACTACTCGCTATCATCATTCGACCAAGCACACCTGGCACACCTGGAAGTTCGATGTGCATCTCTATTGACTCCTAGAGTTGATGTTCCCCACACTGACCTAAGTGATCACAGGAAAGAAGGAGAGCAATGAGGCTTCCCCAAAGGCTCCCTCCCTAAGTACAGGCGGACCTACCTTACTGAGCCCACACTAGAAATTCATTCAGTAGAGCTGGAGTGTGAGAACTCCAAGATCAAATGTCAACCATGTATGGACCTCAACCATCCACTCTGTAAAGACTTCAAGAAGCTCTCATCATAGATAGTGGGTTCATAGGTGCTCCCTCTGAAACTCATCACTCGGTGGAAGGGTGTCAAGGAAAACTTGTTGGTTGGTGAATGGATATGGAAAACGGCCCGAAACCAAAAGTCAAATGAAAAAACACATGGACTATAAGAAGATGATAGGATACCGAAAAGGGGTATGGCAAACTTGATTAAGTAGGTCGGTACAGAAGAGTAGTTGTTCAACAAAGAAACCATTTCTCCAGAGGCATTCTCTGGTTGTTCAAAATTGTCCTTTCCTAACACTATCATTGTATAGTATAGTATCGTATGGGATAGGAGAGGATCAAATAGATGTATTCAATAGATTCTTCTTATGGGCCTCCNCAACAAAGAAACCATTTCTCCAGAGGCATTCTCTGGTTGTTCAAAATTGTCCTTTCCTAACACTATCATTGTATAGTATAGTATCGTATGGGATAGGAGAGGATCAAATAGATGTATTCAATAGATTCTTCTTATGGGCCTCCTAGACCCAATGGAAAGCTCCAGCGCCATAGTTTGTTCCCCCTGTCTGCACCATCTTTGTACCTAGGAATGGATGTAGGCTTCGCAAGAATCATTGTTAGGCTTCTTTAAGTGGTGGACACTTGTTTGAGTAATGAGTAACTCCCTTGGAGGACTGGCAAAAGGAGATGGTAAACAATATTCAGTATGTGTGGTGCGCAAAAGAAGATAGTAAGAGAAGCATATATAAAAAAGAAAGGTGGGAAACCCTAAAACGTGAAGTAGTTGTTCCATTCATTAGTAGTGGCTCAAGCAAGGGCGGTTTTCAGGTCCCCAACCCCAATCATGGGTGGGTAGTAATAACTTCCTTTCGCTCCCATTCTTACTTCCTATATATATGTGTGATTTCGTTACCATTTGAAGGAGATTTCATTTTGTCGTTTTCTTCGAAGAATATTTGTTGATTTCTTATTTGATTTGAAGAAATCAACTTATTTCTTGCCCCATCGGTTATTGAGAGATTGATGTAGGGGACAAGGCATCCCCCCATCCCCTGAGCAAGTCAGCGTCGAATTTGTTAGGCACAGACCCCTCTAAACTCGTCAATACTTAATGGAACCATCGCTTCGCTGGCTAGGTCTTACTACCTCTTCCGTAAGTAGTCTGGTGGGCGGGTCAGCTTTGACAACTCAAGTATGCTAGCCGCTCTCAAGAGAAAATAGCCTCTTCCCTCCCCCGACTATCTACCCCACCATATGTTGTTTTGGCCTTGAGAGGGGATTGGGAACACTTTCCACGAAAAGCCAACAAACAAAATCTCTATCGATCTATCAGGGTGAGCAGGGTGAGTGTTGTCGCGACATAAACAACATTTGTTAGCTGTTGGTTGAAGGGATAGCCTTAGGAGGTATATGTCATGTCAGTCAAATCACACTTTGCGATTGAATAGAGTCATCAGCATTCGTTCATTTATATAGTAGCAACCAAAATTGTGTTCTGCCCGAACCATCAAATTGATACCACCCTGAAAAAATGACCCCATAAACCGCTTTCTCTCGTCCATCCACTAGAATTAGGCGTTGAAGTAGTGGGGGCTACACGACTTTCTTTTCTTCCCTTGCAACAGATTCACAAGTAGCCTATCAATTGATGGGAGTACGAGATTCTTCAGGTGGGCTTGGGCCGGTGCTCGCCTTTCAATATGCTTTTATTTCAAGCGGTTCCTACAAAAGAGACAAAGCATCGATAGCTTTATTAGCAGCAGTAGCACAGACCACACTAGAAAACAAACCACTGTATTGAACTAGGATAGGAGGCTAACTAACAAACCTAACCACAACACTAGCTGCATTTACAGCATTGGCATCGGCAATGGCACAACAGAAACACCCGACATATACAATCGACAAAGTGCCTGCTTGCATCTTGAGCCTGCTTATGCCCCCTCATCTATGTATGTGCCAGTATAGGAGTATACACATCTTCAGGAGGGAGCCTAGGATTCATCTATTGAGGAGGTTCTTTTATGGGTTTATGAGCTTCCTATACTTGGTCGATTGAACGTTGCCCAGCTCAAACGAGTTAGCCAATTTGAGCCAGTTTTAGTAACTTGGTTGCAATGTTGCACAGGAGAAAGTAAAAACATGCCCTCTCTTCTGCATTTTTCATCCACTATATTCACAGAGTTAGTCAAACAAAAGGAGTAAATAAATCCAATTCCCACAGCCTTGATCGATATATAAGTAAGTTAGGGAGTCAGTTCGTTGCCAATAAGACAAAATCCAATTGGGAAGGTTTGGTTTAGTATCCAAGAAGTGACCCACCCAACAAGGGTTTTTATTTTTCGAAGATCAATTCCAAGTGTCAAATCGGGGCTAGATATAAGGTCTTATTTGGCCCTTATCAAACAAACTGCGTATGCCCTTATCACTTTTTTATGATTCGTATTGGCCTATTCCTAACCAATATCCCACCAACAAAAAGGTATTAAAGCAATCATTTCCTTAGGCGGAAGAGCAGAATATATGCATGCCCCCATCTCAAAATACGTAGGACAAGGTAGATAGAGAGATGATTCACAAATTCCTTTAGCCAAATGATTTTGAAGATCTACTTGATTCACATGAGCACAATTCAACATGGTGAATTAGGAGTTTTTCCAGTTGCTAATGATGATCATCCTGTAATGCCTTTGGTCTTGCAAGTTATACTCATTATTTATGGATGGTTCACTAGCTTGAGTTGTTAATATTCCTAGTGGAAACAAACCTCGATTTGCCAATTCTCTCTGATGCCATTATGTGTTGTGTGCATCACCAAGTTCTTACCATCCAATCAGGGCCAGTTCAATAAAGGTGAACTAAGTCTTATACCTCTGGATCTAAACTCACCAATTAGCCATTGCTCATTCATCCGCTGGTTCAAAATAAGTACAAGACTTCTCTCTTAGTTCGTTCAAAGTAGATTGTTTCATTGCTTTATCTAATTCACCGTCTAATCCAAGTTTAGTCTCAACAACGGAGCAGTCTTGAACGATTATTAATTATGAGCGGACGCATCCAAGATTAATATATATAACTTGAACGATTATTCAGTGGTATCTCTATATAAGTTATATAAGTTAGAAGAATGCACCCGAGTCATGTCTGTTGACCTTTCTGAGTGCAACCTTTGCTAATGCCTATGTCTACGCCACTTCTGCCATTGGTGGTTATGGGTTATCCATTTAAACTGGCTCTGGTTCTTATTATTACCTAAAGACGAGGTAAACTTAATTTGGAATTGGAGAATATGAAACAACTGAATCAACGGTTGGATTTGGACCTGCAACTGGAGGATCTAAAATTGGCATTGAAACTAAAAGCCAAAATAGTAACTGGGTTTCGATACGTCTATATCGACCTAAGTTCAGTGTACTATTGAAAGTATTCCCTTAATTTGGTCCTTCCATCCTTTGGTCTGCTGCAACTTTTTCCACTGATGCCAACAACTAATCCACTATTAATAACGACATAGAGGTTGACATCGATTTGTTAGGGCTTATACCTATTACCTAGTGATTGATTACATTACATATAACAGGTATCTTTACTGGTATCATGCTTATGGTTATGTGCAAAAAGTTGGAACACCGCGATAGATAGCAATCGCTAGGCCCCCGACCAGCAATTCCCGCCCAATCAGTTATAAACGCCGTAGATATAAGCCACTCCAGTCCTTATTAAAAAACCGCCCGTGACAGCCAACCCCCCTTTTTCCTCCTAACACAATCAATGTAAAGATCCGACCTCCAAAAATGCAGGACATGGCTCTCAATATGGCTCATATGCTACTGATAGGTGGTAAACCGCCTTTACCTTTGCTACTACTCAAACTGAAACCTCTGTTGTTGGTTATCGAACCGTAATAAGGGATGCAGTAGGCTATGACACTCAAATTGGGGGGAACGTCGTGGGCTAAGGAGTTGGGTGAGAAAGTGGCTCTTCCTCTGTTGCTTCTACTCATGTCTCTGAAACCGCTATTGGTGGGTCTCGATATGACTCTGATGCTGGGTTCACTCGGTCTATTGTATCTTCACCTGCTGAAGGAACGCAAGCGAAGATCAGAACATTCCTTCTTGGAACAACAAAAAAAAATACTGACTTTCAAAGGATCCACTCTACTAGGTGGTAAACTGGTGGATCTACTGACTCCCGAACGGGAACCGGAACTAGTGAGACTCCATCGTAGATCCCAAAAAGGTGAGTTCTGGCAGCGCAGTCTTGAATTATTTGTCCTGTGCGCTTCGACAAGCGGATATCCTGTGTTGATCATTAGTGTTCGCTTGTGTGGTAAATAACTAGCTATGTAGAGGGATGGGAGCCCAATGCACTTCTTTGATTATCCCTAAAGTGGACAGATAATATACCTCAGTAAATAAACCTATGTTTAATGCAGCGCAGTCTTGAATGATTATTAAGTAGTCAAATGCGTGAATAGCGATGTGTATTTGGAGTGTAGTTGACTAGCGCTTGAAACTTCTAAGTAGAAAGAACAAGTAGAGGAAATCAGTAGAACAAGTCTAGCTCCTTATGTTGGTATTGCTTCCATACTCTAGCTCTTAATGAATCCTTTATTACTCTAGCTCTTAATGAATCAAGGAATTGTCTATAAATATCTCTTGCCTCAAAAATCTTGTTTTGTTGGTCACCTAATCCTCGCCTTTGGAACTCAAATATCCTGCTTGCTACAAATTCTAGATCCTGCTCCTGCTAGTTACAACTTATAGGAACCCCAGGTCACAAGTATAGGTGCACCCCGCCGCTTAACTAAACAAATGATGGGCAACTAGACCAAAAAAACAACCAAGGGGAGGGACACTAATGGCGTGAGTCTATTGGATACAACACAACAACCACCATCACCACCACCACCGGGAAAAACAACTTGCAACACACAACTTAGATTCTCCATCACCTTACCACTCCCCAAGATTTATCCACTATAGTTACCTTAGGGTCTGGCATAGGGATAGGGAATATTTTTTCTCTAGACCTTACACCTCAGTTTATGTTGCCTCAAGCATAGGATAACAGGAGACCAAGAGCCCAAGGAGAACAATTAGTTCACCTCTCGAGCCCCCGCCCCAAAATATTCTTATCCGGAAGTTCAGGACCCGAAAAAACTGCTAAAAATAGTAAATTACCAAAATTGCCAGAAACATGTTTTGGGCCAGTTGGAGAAGGTGGGTGGCCACTGATATCCACCTGGATCACCTGGAAGCCCAATTATAAAAAATGAGGAACAGGGGAACAACCCTTGATTGTTATTGGGCGTGTTGATTCCTTCATATGCTCTCTTTGTTTCCTATGGAGTCCATCGAATAAAATCCCTCAACGTACTCGTGGTCCCCTACCTATATAGTATGATGCTTCATGCAGCTGCTATGCACTAGGTTCGAGATCTGTCACACAAACAGAGATTGTATTCACCAAACATAGGTTTTTAATCAACACATAGTAAGGACACACAGATGGCTAATCAATAGGCCACATCCACTCCAGGAACTCATTTCTAGATCTCTTAAAAAGGGGGCTTAACAATAAAAGAGACAGGTTCGTACACCTTATGGCTATAGTAAGTGGCTATGTCGACTATTACGTGCTTATCCACCTCGTGTTATTCAGTACCCCTAAGATTGGTTCGATTCGAGTATGAAGTTTAGTGCCCTACTAGCTTAAGAGAACCGGTCTATTGTGGGTGACTAATGTGGTCATACTACGGTCAATAGGTCTAGTAGATTATCCCAGCTTGTTCTAACTCAGTAACAGAATGGTATGGCACTTACTTGAAGGGTTGGGTCAGGGGCAATATCGGGCTTTGAGACGGTGACTACGGACAACAGGCAAGGGTTCTCCTTTTGTCTTTGGAGACCTTGTTCGTGGCTAGGTGGAGCTTATTGAACCTTTATCACTATATATATATATATATGAGATGAGCAAGTAGCTATAAACTAAACCTAGATTTCCCACATCATTAATTTCCCCTCGAATAATGCCTGCTAATGATCTCTCTTTATCAAAGATATTATGATCGATAATGCATTATCTCTTGCTTGGGGGTGGGTGGGGTACGATGCTAAAGCATAATAATTACATATATTAAGAATGTGGCTTTATTTATGCCCATCCGTTGATCAAGAAGACCGTTCAAAAATCCCGGTAAAATGCAACATCCTGGGCATGGCATTTCCCATGCCCCAGGAAACAAATCTATGCCTGCCTTTCCACTCACGCCTGTGTGTGACTACCTTCCCATTCCTGTGTGTGCCTGCCTTCTCACTCTAAGAAAGAAGAAATCCCATCACCTGGGTTGAATTACTTGGCTTGGAGGGGGGTCTAGTTTGTGGGGAAATGCATTAAGTGACTCATCGGGAGGAGGCTGGCCTCCCTGGCTTGCTTGGCAACAAACGGGACCCCTCCTCCCAATCGGTAAGTAGGTGTGACTAAGAATCATTAAGTACTACGCCTCTTACTTACGAGTATGCCAATTCCTGGGCATATGCCAGATGAACTGCTTGAGGGAAGGTCAAGGCAGAGTTCCCCCCATAACCCGCTCTAACCCCAAGTGATATCTAGGCTAGGGGGGAGCATGCCATGAGTGCCCCCCAATCATACCCTGCTTGAGGGAAGGCATGCAAAGGCTTCACCCATAGGGTAAAAGAAGGGCAGCACGCATGCCTACCTATAGATAGCATGGTAGGCCCGAGTCATATAGTGCCTAGCCCCTCCCTTACCTTATTTCTCATCAGGTCATGTATCCTTCTAAAATTAAGGCCCAAAACGACTCTAGGAAAGTCTATAGCTCTGATCCCCGTAGGTAGGCAAGAGTACTACTAATTCTTCTGGGGCATGCCAAATTACTTATTGGGAAAGCAGAGGACCCATTAGTCAGGAAAAATTGCATAATCCTAATTTATCTACTTTAGATATAGGTTAGAGAAGTGTAGGTGCCCGTAACAAAACACATTATTGAAAGCGTCACTATCCCAATATTTTGAAGGGAAAAAATAGGAGAACCCCACCCGTTTGTATAGGAGTGATGATTATGGGCCTTAAAACCCCACCCCAACCACCAAATAGGCATGCATAAGACCGCCCATCTAGCCAAGATAGAGAGGCCAGCAATAGTACTTCTTCTTGGGCACGCCTTTCACTTGTATTTACACAAGAAAAAAACATCATTCAGATCACTTTCGTTCTGGATTGATAGTAGGGCCCAGTTCCACTGCATTGGTCAGGTGGAATTAGTTTTGTCTATAATTTCAGACTAGATTTACCGCCTCCCTTCCCCACCCCTTTAAATGACAAAGTATTGGATCAGGTTGCAGGGAAGTAGGCCTATTCATTCACTGACGAATTCTCAGGATACCATCGGACGCGAATCACTGAAGAGAAAAAGATGACAACTTTCACAACGGAGTGGGATTCCCATGCTTACAATGTCATGTCGTTCAGTCTGAAGAATGCCCCAACAGCCTTCTCTAGGATAGTCATAGAAGCCTTCAAGGAATACATCCATAAGTTCCTAGAAGTTTCTTTGGATGACTGGACCATTTACAGTCTCTTGAAGGACCATGTTGTAGTGTTTCAGCTGATGTTTGAGAGGTGCCGACAAATGCAGATCTTCCTTAACCTAAATAAATGCATATTCTACATGCCATTTGGGACGCTGCTGGGAAATGTTGTTTGTAAGGAAGGAGTGCTAGTATACCCAGCTAAAATAACTACCATTGTAATTTGTGATACCAAGTCTACTTGTGCCCCAAGCTACTAAAATGTAAGAGGAAGGGTCGATCAAGAGTCGTCTTGCAGAATTTATGGGGTTAGAGGAAGACAAATTCTTAGCCCAGTACCATCAAATGATAGGGAATTCACCCCATAAATCATGTCATGATTGCCACATCAAGAGGAAATAAATTGACAAAGGCGACCTGGTCCTACTTTACGACAACACATATCAAAGACACTCGTTGTAGAAGCACTGGTTGAACTAGCGCCACCATCATATCCACCAGTAGTATATCCACCTTGTAGATGCGAAGATGACCCACTAGCAGAAGAGTAATGGCCATACCCACGACATCCCTTCCTATTATTGGATTACCTCCTGCCAAAGAACCCAATGATAAGGGCACTTGATGTAGGGGAGAGTAGGTTATCCCTTAGGGAATTGGTGACCTACCTGCACCTTTTACCTTCCTGGTCCAATGTGCGTGGAAAAATCGTGCATAAAGAAAATGTATGTATAGATGAGCATAGATAGTGGAACTAGAGAGTTGTAAAAGGGTAGGCATATGGTGAAGGCACACTATTCGGGGGGGCTCGCTTTGCTCAACGACATCCCCCCCTCATAGTAAGTTCATGGATTTTAGGGCTGGAAGTTTCTATCGAAGTTCCCAGTGGGGACAATGTTGGATGTTAAGAGAAGACCAGACCGCCTATATGGGGGCTCAACAACATCCCCCCCCCAATAGTAATCTCATGTTGATATGACCCTCTAATTGAGAATTCATGTATTTATTGTAATTGCAGGCACCTCAAAATAAGTTAATTTATTGATGGAAGGAGCAAGCAATGGTTCCGGTTGGGTTGTTGCTTCAACCTGTGTGAAAGAATGGGGAAATTCAATGTGAAGCTTGAACCAACACCTCCATTAGGTTAACCCGCACTGTAAAGTAAGCACTTTTCTATCCAATTATGATGTTTCACTCTAACATATTGAACACGTTAGCCTGAAACTAGTATTCAGTTTAGGTTTTTTCGAGACGAAAGGAGATGATGAGAAGCCCACCTATGATATGAACCTTGTTTGGTGCTTGATCTAGTTGATAACTTGAGAGAATGGTGGACGTGTGATCTATAATGTGAATAGGAAGAACCTATTCAGTTCGGTGCCTCAGCCAATGATAGTCCACTCATTCTCTCTGGATCAAACGAGATCACATAGGGCTATCTCTCAACACTGGAACGGGGAAAATGCTACTATAAGAGTGGATCAAATCAAAAGGAAACAACCCAGGGATCAAACAATGACTATCTATGTGGGTTGTGGGGGTCTGGTGAAGCCCCCAGCTTATGCATGTAGCATGAACTTGCAAGTGTGTGGAAAGAAACTGGTCGTTGGTGGGGATCCAATCACAACAAAGTGAATCACACCTACCCATGGAGATGCGGCACCTACCCATGAGTATCCTACAGAGTTGTCTGCATATAAACATGAAGGACAAGTCTCGGCATGAGTGTCTCACCATGAAAAAGATATCAAAAAGAGGAAATAGATAAGAGCCCATAGAATCAACTAAGTCAACGAATGGATCTACTGGATCAACTACTTTATCAATTGAATCTACTACAAAATATACCCAAGATCCTATATACGATGCTACCTTAACCTATACTTATGAATGTTAGGACCATATATTGTACCCTTTTTGCCCATATTTTTTGCCATGGTTATACCCTTCATCACCTATATTTAGACTTATATTATCAACTCACTTGATCATTCCAAGGTACATAACTTCCTTTCTCATTACTACACGTTTAATTTGTTTTGCATGATACTTTACATTACTTTTGGTCTTAACCATTGATTAGAAGTACATAAGTGTCTATATCTGCAGAATAGTATTCAAGACCGATGCTGAAACACAGAACTGTCCAAGTTGATGCTGAAACACGGAAGCTGCTACACAGTCCGAGGATGCACATTCCGAAACACGGAGCTGCTACACAGTCCGAGGATGCATATGCCGAAACACGAGGCAGCTACATGGTTCGAGAAGGCAGATGCTGAAACACGGAGCTGTCACTCCGTTCAGATATGAGACATAGTAGAGACCGCCACGATGTTGAAACACGAGCCCTGACAGTTAGCAGTCAAGGCCGACATAGTCAAAGGGCGCAATTCACGTGGCCAAACAACCCGTGAATTGCGATGCTGAAACAGCATCAGCAGCTATGAGAAGAAGCTGTTACACCAGCCGTAACAGCAATGCCTCGTCAACTCCTGTATTAGCATTCGGTTGCATGAGAATAGGACACCCTATGCTGATTTAGAAAGAAGA
>ML815959.1:106462-116870 GCA_009831015.1 Picea engelmannii | reverse complement strand
CAGAAGGAAAAATTTGTTCCATCAAACAGAGGAGGCTTAGAAGCTGAAGTCCCTTCATGACTTGTCATGTTTAAGCTTACAGATCTACCTTTAAATAAAAGGAACCCGCTCTGATACCAATTGTTGGAAGTACTAAAACAACTAAGAGGGGGGGGGGGTGAATTAGTTGTATGTGAGCTTAAACAATTTTATACCTTTTAAACATTACTAATCTTTCTTCATGTGTCATCAACAATATACAACATATGGAAAGTAAAACTAAAGATCATCAGTCACACATAAAATACACACAGGGACAGATTTTCACGAGGAAACCCATAAAGGGAGAAAACCTCTTCTTCTTCGAAATGATAGGCAGTCTTTTTCTGTTCTGTACATCATTTGCAATTGAGCACCAACTCAATGTGAGGCTTCTACCTCTGTTTTACAAGCTGCAACTTGTTTGAGAGCTCCAACTCTCTGGTTTCTCTAGCACCCACTAGAAGGAAGCACCAACTCCCTGAATGTTCCAGCACCAACTGGATGGAAGCACCAACTTCTAGTTACACAGGCTCCAACCTGTATAACAGAGAACACTTGTTCTCCCTAGCACCACCCTGCCACCTTGGTTTCTCTAGCTGCAACTAGATGGAAGCTACAACTCCTTGTGTTCAAGCACCCACTTGAACCTCTGAGGACAACAGTCCTCCCGAGCACCTCCCAACCACCCTCGTTTATCAAATAATGAATACAAAGACAACTACTCAGATAAATCAGTTCTTACCAGTCTTTTTCTGTTCTATAAGTCTGATCTTCTTCAAACTATTCTACAATTCTCCTCTTCCTCTGTCTATTTAGCAGGTCTGCTCTGCATCAACTTTTTCTGTCATTCTGCTCTGCTTCCACTTTCTCTATTATTCTGCTCTGCGTTTTATCTCTCTCTGCACATATGCTCAATTTCATATTGCGCATACTCTCCTTTTTTCCTTTCTTACAGTTTCATGCCTTTTTCCTTCAGAATAGCCAATCTTTTTCAATTTGTCTCATCTTCTTTTATACATACCTTTCCGACGGTTCCACTTCACCTTCCATTCGACAAACCAAGGACACATGTATTTGCAACTGAAATGATAACTAATTCGTAATCAAGAATCCGTTTTGTTTAGCTGAATCGTAACTGATGAGTTACCTGTGTGTGAAGAAACAGTAACCCTTAGATCTCATTCAAGTCTTATCCGCACCGTAGGATGACTTTTATAAATATTGCCTTTAAATCGGGTTTCGACATTCCTCATGTTCAATGTTCTTTTCACTTATAAATCCTGATACACAAAATTCCATAAATCAGTCAAATCAACGATCCATATGTGATCTTGACTCAATGGCTACCATTGTGTTGTGATATCGCATATCGCGATTTCAACATTTCTGTTGCATTGTGTTCTTGTCTCCTTGATATCGCGATTCGCGAAACTCCGATGTGGAGTTTATTCTTGACTCCTTCTCTTCCCGTGACCAAGAGCTATGACCAAGGCTTTATGTGAAAGGCGCTTTCGTGATTTCGCATATCGCGAAATCATAATTCCTTATGTTAAATGTTCCTGTCACCTTCAAATTCCGATTGGCGAAATTCCATAATGAAATCAGATCAACGATCCAGATTATATCTAGATCTGACGGTTCAGATTCAATCGCTATTTCGCATATCGTGAAGTGATCTTTATGTTCTTTGCCTTTCAAATTCCCGATTCGCAAAACTCCGAGAGAAATTAAATCAACGGTCCAGATCTCATTCTTGATTCAATGGCTACTATTGAATCGCGATATCGCATATTGCGAAATCGGGGTTTTTGATGTCATGTGACTTTTTCATTTCAAAGTCCCGATCCCTGATTCTCCATGAGAAAAATTAACGGTCCAGTTCGCTTCTAACATTAACGGATGCGATTTCATCGCGAAATCAGGGTTTTTGATGTCATGTGACTTTGTCATTTCAAAGTCCCGATCCTTGATTCTCCATGAGGAAAATTAATGGTCCAGATCACTTCTAATGTTAACGGATATGATTACATCGCGAAATCGGATATCGCGATTTCGGGGTTCTCATTGTAATTGTTCATGAGACTCGTGAAACTCCGATTCCCGATTCTTCGATGAAGCCTCCTGTCGATCTTCTTCCGGTGGCGCCCGATCGCTGTCACGCGTCCTTCCAAATGGATAGTCCTGATTATGTTGGGATTTTGAGACTTTCAATATCCCGGTTCTCACGACCTTGAGAATTCCGATCTCTCGATGGCTGATCTCCCTCGCAGCTTCTACAGATCTGACGGCTGTCGGCCTTTTGGAAAATTTGAATGGGATCCAACGATCACTGATTCTTCTCCTCCCGATTATTGTTGCGCTGCTATTCATTGCTGTTATACTCAAACCATCACTACAACCTCAACTGTACTTGCCATCAATGACAAGTATACACTGAATCGTTGTCTGTTAACTGAATTTTCCAACAAGATAAACTAAGTCACCAACCTCAAAAGTATGCTCAACTTTGTGCTTGTCTTCTTGGAACTTCTGTTGGTTCTGTGCTCTCTGTAGATGATCCTTCAACTCCTTGAGAATGTCTTGGATCTATTGTATCCAATTTTGTACCATAGCTTCCATGCTATCACCGAAGGCAATCTCTACAAAAGATAATGGATCATAGCTATACAGGGCCCTGAATGGTGACATGCCTATGGACATGTGCTGGGTGGTGCTGTAGAAATACTCTCCTAGGTGCAACCATCTGGCCCATGCTTTCTATTGCCCAGCCACATAATTCCTGAGGTATCCGTCCACCCACTTATTGACTATCTCAGTCTGTCCGTCCGTCTGAGGATGATAGTTGGTAGTATGGGTCAAGGCCGTACCAACTAATCTGAACAATTCCTGCCAAAATGTACTCATGAACCTACTATCCCTGTCACTGATAATGGTTTTGGGTAGGCCGTGCAACCGGAAAATCTACCTAAAGAACAATTCGGCCACCTATGCTACACTGAAGTCGGTAGCTATGGCGAAGAAGTGTGCAAATTTCGTCAACCTGTGCACTACTACAAAAATGCAGTCCTTCCCTTGTGTCTTTGGAAACCCGATGATGAAATCCATGGATATGCTTTCCCACTTTTGCTCAGGAATGGGTAAGGGTTGCAGTAGTCCTGCTGGGCGAGTGTGCTCATCCTTGTTTTTCTGACATGTAGTACACTCCTTGATGTGCTTAATCATGTCCTCCTTGAGGCCTTTCCATGAGAACCTCTCTCTCACCTACCTGTATGAATTACCGATCCCCTGGTGCCCTACCATTGGTGAGTCATGACATGCTTTCAATATCTTGGCCTTGAAGTCCGATCCAGGAACCAAAAAGATTCGACCCTTGTAGTGGATGAGGTAATTTATAATCCAGAAATTATCATCTTGTAGCTGCGCATCCAATAGTTGACAAGAAAACTGATCCTTCGAATATTCCATCACCAGATGGTCTTTCCAGTCAACCAATACACTTGTCATGGAAAATATGGATGGTCTCCTAGACAAGGCATCAACCACCATGTTGTTCTTCCCTTTGAGAAACTCAATGTCAAAATCGTAGGCTTGTATCCTTCTTACCCATTTTTGCTATCTCTCGTTCAAGTCCTTCTACTCCAGTAGGTATTTGAGACTGTTATGATCTAACTTGACCAAAAACTGTGCACCTACCAAGTATTGCAGGAATTTGGCTAGTGCATGCATGATAGACATCATTTCTTTGTCATATATGCTATAAAGTAGTTCAGGACCCTTGATTTTTCGGCTTTCATAGGCAAGAGGATGCCTATTCTGCATCAGTACGACCCCTATCCCTTCTCCTGAGGCATCACACTCCAAGGTAAAAGGTAGGCCGAAATCTGGAAGGGTTAAGACTGGACACGTGCTCATCACCTTCTTCATCTTGTCCATTGTTATTTAAGCCTCCTCATTCCATTTGAAGGCTCCTTTCTTAGTCAAACTAGTCAAGGGTGCACATAGCTGAGAAAAACCGTTAACAAATTTCTTGTAGTACATGCATAAGCCCAGAAATCCTCTCACTTATGTGAGTGTCTTAGGAGTAGGCCACTCCATGATAGTTGTTATCTTCTCTTGATGTGCCTGTACCCCCTTTGCTCCAATGATGTGTCCCAAGTAGAGCACCTCTGTCATCCCAAACTCACATTTGGAATCCTTAGCATATAGGGACTGTGCCTCCATGATGGACAGGATCTGATCCACATGCCTGAGATGCTCCTCCCACATCTTGCTGTAAATGAGCAAGTCATCAAAAAATACCAACAGGTGCTTCCTCAGCTATTTGTTGAGCACATGGTTCATACAATATTGGAATGTAGCTAGGGAATTGGTTAACCCAAAGGGCATCACCAAAAACTCATAATGGCCGTAATGACACCTGAAAGCTGTTCTTGAGATGTCCTCTTCCCTCATCTTAATCTGATGGTAGCTAGAACGAAGATCAATCTTTGTGAAATAGATAGCTCCATGCAATTTGTCTAGTAGCTTATCAATCCTTGGTATCAGGTACCTGTTTTTTATTGTCTTTTTATTCAAGGCCCTGAAGTCAATGCACATCCTCATAGTGCCATCTTTCTTCTTTACCAACATTACTGAAGAAGCGAAAGGGCTAGTGCTTGTCCTGATGTGCCCCATGTCCAAAAGTTCCTTGATGGCCTTCTCTATCTCATCTTTGTACTTCTTGGGATGTCTGTATGGTGTAGTAATGACTGGTTTGGCTCCTTCCTCTAGCTCAATAATATGCTTAAACCCCCTATCTGGTGGTACCCCTGGGGGAATTGGTCCAAACACCTTGTGGTGCTTGTCAAGGATTTCTTGGATCTCTAGGGTGTAGTGAACCTTGCCCTGCTTATCCACACGTGTTGAAATCCTACATTCAGCTGCGTATACTATCTCCTCTGTTTGGAAGATGGAATCCATCCTCTTGGCCATGACTACCTTTGTAGCATTCCCTGTCATGCCCCAGAGCATTATCTTTCGTCCACCTTCCTCTGTGAATGACATCTCCATGTTCTTATAGTTGGTGGTGATAGGTCCCAGTGTGTTAAGCCACTAAAATCCAAGAATGATGTTTGTATCTGGAAGATCCATGATGTATACATCCTGCACCAGCTCATGTCTACCCAAGGTAAGTTTCATGCCAGGAATGTATATATTACAAGGCATAGTGCTACCACTTGCTACCTCCACTTTGAACCTTTCAAACTCTACTGTGGGTATATGCCTCCCTTTCAACAATGCTGAATCAATGGAGTTATGACAGGCTCCTCCATCAATAAGAACTGATACCTTCTATCCTTGCAAGATTCCCCTCATCCGAAAGGTGTTGTACTTGGGAACTCCACTGATAGATTCCAAGGTAGTCGTACTGTCCTATACTACAATATCTTCCTCTTTTGTCTCAATCATTTCGACCTCAATGTTCTGTATCTAGCCGATCTCGTCCTCCTCCTTGTTGTATGAAGTGACCTCTATGTAGTGCACTTGACCTCGACCCATGCATTCGTGTGCTGGGTTCCAAGTTTCTTTCCAAGTGAAGCAAACTTGCTTCCTCCTTAACTCCCTCCTGGTGTTCTCATCCACTCTGCCACGACCCTTGTCAAAACCCCTTGGGTCATGTCCTCCCTGGTTCATTAGAGGCCTTGGATCTCTTCCTCCAACGTTAAGAGGTGGTCTGGGTATAAATTTTGGCTTAGCAACTGGTCTTAGATCCCTCATCCTCCAGATAGCATCCTGTAGGTTAGTAGGCTTAAAATATTTTACCCAACCTTTCAAGGGTTCCATCAACCCTTCAGTGAAGAGCATCATGAGTCTGGTTGGAAAAATGTCTTGCACCATCACTGCCAACCTCTGAAATTCTTCACCATATACCTCAGCCATGCCTATTTGGTTGAGTTGTGTGAGCTCCTGAAAGTGTAGCTCAGGGTCCCCTTGATCAAACCTATCAATGAGCCTTTGAGTAAATTCTCGGTAGGATACTATCTGATTGTGGCCAAGTGTGGTGAGTCCACGATACCACCAATCATGAGCTTTTCCATCCAAGTACATAGTGGAAAACTTGATGGCTTCCATATCCCTCATGGGGTTAAGCTACAGATAGGTATCCAACTTTTTCACCCATGCTTGTGTTGTCATCTTGGCCATACCATCAAATTATGGAATCTCTATCTTCCTTGCTCTTCGTTGAAACTCAAAGCTGCTCCTGTGGTTCGACATAGGATTATTTCTGAACTTGAGTTGGCAATACTGACCCAGGGACATCTGCTTTTGAATCATCATATCCAAACTTTAGTACTCCTTAGTACATTGTGCCATTTGTTCAACAAAATCATCCACCTATTCCTGTTGCACCTGCTCATCTATGAACGTGGGCATGTATGGCCTCGGGTTATCCCTGCTACCCAGATTTTGGCCTAGCTGTTCATATGTGAACGTGGGCATGTATGGCCTAGGGTTGGCCCTGCTACCCATCTTCTCATTGGATGTGCCTCCTCCTTGGCTTCCTTCGGATCTGGGAGATTTCTCTGGGTTATATCTGACCTCACCATGGAATCCACCAGATCCGCTAGCCATTTTGTTCCCATACATCTCAGGGTCCTTTCCCTGATGAGTCATTTTCATCAGAAGGTTGTTTATCCAATATTGGTTCTCGTTAATCTTCCTCAGATTCCCATCTACCTTCTTCAAGGTTTTAGTGATTTCGGCCTGTCCCCTTAGGTTGGTTTCCTGGTTCTCCTGTAAATGGTGGACAAGTTTCCCTCTGTGATATTTAGGGTCTGCTGGAACTTGTCAAATTTGGCTGCCAGAAAGGCCAAGCCCTGAGGCTCAAAGTCATCCCCTGACCCTTCCATTTCGGCCTCTATTTCACTGGTTGGTTTCTTCCTTCTGCCCATAAAGATTCCACTGTACCTCTTCATGTGCTAGTCCCTCCACAGGTTTGGAGGA
This sequence comes from Picea engelmannii, assembly GCA_009831015.1. NCBI lineage: Eukaryota > Viridiplantae > Streptophyta > Pinopsida > Pinales > Pinaceae > Picea > Picea engelmannii. The sequence goes on along the minus strand of ML815959.1, from coordinate 109,865 downwards.
TCAAAGCTTTGATACCACTGTAATGATCCCAAGCCAATTTGTTTTTGCTTGAGACCACTAACTCCCACTAATTTGATTATTATTGTTGTGCAGGTGGCTATTGGAGTTTCGTCTTAAGTTTATTCAATTATTTTAGTGGTGTTCATACAACATCAATCCAACATATGCAAGATCACAAATATACTCAGAATATGGAAAGCACAAACATAGATCTGACCTTTATTATGGGAAGCATGAACCAGATACAATATATAGAAGATCTGGAATAATCTTCAGATGGCCCTTACAGATAATAAATATGAGTTGCTACAAAACACTCCCGGCAATACAAAATAAGCCTCCAAAGGCTAGATAAGAGATGAAGACCAATGCCACATCCTGTTGGATAAGTGAATCTCCTTAACAATTTGGCCTTGATGCTAAAGGTGTCCAATAACCTAAAGAAATATGCCAAATAGTAGATCGGGTGATGGTGAGAACAACCCAAGTGCCCAAATATTCAAGATCCCTCTCAAGCCCTGTAGATCTGAACTCCCCCACTGAATGGTTCGCCCCACTGGATGACTCAAACCCTAGATAATTCGTCCATGAGGGAGGCCTCCAAATGCTCTGAAACTCTCTAGAATGGTAGATCAGGCTATGTGTTGGCAGCCAATTCACATTTTTCTACTGTCTTATAAGCTGCCTACACCAGTGTTTTGCAAACCTTGATTTTTAATTTTTCATCGCAATTCTCAAATAAAATGACACTTTTATTCTTTGCATTGTTTACACACTTACCTTTATTATTGTTTTCATGACTGCAAGAGTGAAAACTTGGTTTTCGAAGTCGCATTAAAATATTCACTGAATTGTTGTTATCATTCTTGTCAATATGCCCATTGCATTTACATTTTACTTATCATTATGCAGTTGGCAAAACCTTTTGATCTGTACTCATTTGACATTCTTTGATTGATTATGTAATTTTGTTTCATGAGTGATTGAGGTTGTGATGCATCAATGATTGGATTTACATGTTATTTGATCAATTCACTTGGCACATTAGCTTCATAAAAGCACATAGGTGTTATGGTTAAACCCTTGATATATATCATTTAATATGACACCTAATTCGTGTTATCAAAGCCTTTGGCATTAAATTGGTATTGGTTTCGATTTGTGTGTTTGGTTTTAAAACTATGGCATAACTTTTGATCCCGTGAATGTTTAAACCACTTACCATTGATTTCATTGGTTGAATGATTGACATAATTTTTAACCTATACAATAATGGGTTAAAAAACTATTTGCGTCGGCGGTTGTACTATAGATATGAATCTCGTGCATGTATGAACTAGCTCCACCACCTTCGCACGATATGTCATTAATGTTTACCCCTATCCCTGTTTCACCTCTGCTAGCATCGGGTAAACCATTGAGCGTTCTTCCCCTGCGTAGGCTGCGTTCAAACCCTGGCTCGTTCACATCACTTACCGTGTGCTCTTCTCCATGGAACCGGTGGTTTGAATTGAGCCGAATGATAGTCAAGCCCTGCTACTGTTCGATAATGCCCGGAAATATTTACAGGATAATGGTTGGCTCACGTTTGTGCAGAGGTTTGAGGGTTTCAATTTGTTTGTTGCGCAACAATTCACCCTTACCTTTGATGGATGTAGGGCCAAAATAGGTGACATTCAAGTTGAAATCAGTGAAGAGTTCATTAGCTCTGCCACAGGATTAGCAACCACAGGCCAGCGATGGTTTAAAAACGCTAAAGTGGATGAGGTGCCATGGCCATTACTGTTCGTCTCACGAAAGGTCACATACTATGACAGAGGTATGCCTATTTCCACACTTAAACCTAGGTGGCATGATCTTTTGATAGTGGTTAAACAATTTGTGACCTGTGAGGGTCGGTATGGATTGGTTTTTCTTTATCACCTTCGAATGTTAATGAATTTCATGGGTTATTCATTGAACATGAAATTTTATTTCCAACGTAGTCTTTATAAAATGGCTAAGAGGTTTAAAATGAGAGAAGGCTGATGGTAGCTTGTTTCACCATGGCCTGATCAGACTCATCTTCATTCATCATTTAAACCTCCACGACGATAGTTGGCAATATTTTCTCTCTCGGAATGGTTTTGTTGATTCAAAGTCTGTCCAAGTCGATAAGTCTGTGGTCAATGAGACTAAGGTCGGGCCACCTGTTCCCTTTCATGCCCTTCTACCTTCTCCCAAACCCTCGGTAAACCCTGATATTGACCTACTCGATATTATAACGGACAAGATTGAGGCTGTAAAAAAGCCTGTGAGCAAGAAGGTCAAGGGTAACCCTACTGTCGACGGAAAAGGTAAAAATAATGCTCGACTTATATCGAGACTTTCCCGGAATAAATCTAAACCTAGTGTTGATCAAAAGCCCATAGTCCTCAGTGAAGACTTAGACTCTGATATCGAGCGCTTCCTGTCTAGTGAGTACCCTTATTCCCAAGGTCTGTGCTCCGAGCCACCCTATGATTTCGTTTCTAATTTTCCCCCGTGCTTAAAGAACAATCCTAGTTACCCAGGGATCAAGCTACCTAATGAAAGCCTCGGTGATTTAACCAAAACCTCACCTGCAATTTCGAAGCCCAGGCAGTCGTCGTGCAACCAATGTAATGTATGGTTGGAACGCTACTATACCGACGTTCCCTTATTACAGTCCAAAATCAAATCGTTGGAAAACCAAGTTACAGTGTTGACAAGCCAAAGGGACAAGCTTCAAGATAATGAAAAGAAGCAAAAAACCATTGGTTCCATCGTATTTAGGAATGTCGAATCGGCTACAACCTTTGTCAATTCCAAACTATCGTGACCAAGTTGTCTGCTCATTATCCAGGTATGAATTTCAATATCAATTCCGTTCTATGAAATGATATGATTAATATAATGAATTGAGTTTGGTTTTCAAATAGCCCTGTCCACTGTTCGAAATGACTCTGTCATAGCCATATGAAAAACGGTTATGTTGTAGATCCTGTACATTGTTTTCGTTTTGCTAAAATTAAATGAAATTATGATTTGGTTACACGATTTAGTCGTGCCCAGTTTAGCAATTGATTGGTTTTCACTGGGTTTGATTCGTTTGTCTGTTGGTTTGAGTTAACGAAATCAATGGTTTTTGATTTCGCTTGGATTTTGTTTGTATCTAACCTGAACAAGAGATTTTTACGCTAAAATTAGAACACGGTTCTGTTTTGATTTAACATGATGTTGCTGTCATTGGATATCAACGACTCTGATTTAGTTCTTGTGATTTGATTGTTGAGACGATTTCATAGGATTGAATTGGCTTGATAAATATGATGTAGTCTATTAAATTGGAAAAACGACTCTGTTTTGTCAACATTTTCGTTTGGATTTGGATTATATCTGACCT
>ML815959.1:82348-98017 GCA_009831015.1 Picea engelmannii | reverse complement strand
GATGGCATTTTGTGCAACTATTGAGCAAACTCTATAGTAATTGCATTGATGTATCCAATGAGTATGTCAAATAATGCCATCCATATTGTTTGTTGGAATACATGCTATGTGTTAGGATTACTTTGTATTAAATCCATATCTATAGGCTCTCATATGTTCAATGTTCCTCCCGTGATTTTTTGTGAACTCCACAGTCAATTTTCACTTCTACAATAACCCACACTTTGTGAAATCTATTGCCTATTTCTTAACACTTTTCTTGCCATTGTATTTGGCCAAATCTGTCGATATCCATAGTGATATTATAGTTCGATGATTCACACTCGTTTCTCATTCATGGAAAATATGTTTTAGATTTGTTACTATGGTGGAGGGTTGGTGAATCTTATGCATCCATAACTGCTCATTATTAGTTACCATTATTCACACATTGTTTATGGAGTGATCAACAATTAATTCAAGTAATAAAGCATCAATACATATGATTAAGCATTTATCATATTGAAGAAGGCATTAAAGCCATTATTTATGTTTTTCACCCAAAAGTAATTGTCTTCATTTCTAATTGTAGTTGTTTCCTTCAAAATTGGTGGCACAGATCGGCATGTTAGCTGATGAACTGATAGAGGGTTCATACCATCAGTATCATTCACTCCATAGCCATATTTATAAAACATTGAATCCATGTCGCAATAAGGATTTCCTTAATAGAAGGCCCTTCCATACAATCTATCTTTCCAGTCAATGTCAGCTCCCAAAACAAAATTGGTAATCTCATCAACATCTACGCTTGAAAATGACTTCAAGAAAAAATTTGGTGTTCTCAATTTAATTGCAATCCTTTAATTGATTTAAAAATTGCAATTGCCCGAGAATTTGTGAATTCCCTCGGTGGGTTGCTAATTTTACTAGTTTTAAAATTGAAATTGTATGAGCTTACTCCCTTGTCATTATTTGTTTCACTCCTTTAGACTAGAACTTGGGCGTTGTTTGACATTCTGATAATTTTTGTTCAACTATAATTTGGCACTCTTGGATGACGTTTCTCCTCAATGACGCCCTGTAAGGAACCAACCATGCCTCTTGACAAATTGGATTTGAGTGTGTGACATAATATTTGTGAAACCATAAAAATTTGTCCTTCCCTTCCAGTGTCTTATTACAACAACATGTTTCTTACTAGAAAACATTTTTAATGTGCAGCAATTATCCACATTTTCTTCATCTTTTAACACGGTGATACAACACCCAGGTACTAAATTTGATGGTACTGTTCAAAATTCAAGATCTTAAAGGCTACAAAATATACCGTCTGAGATGACAACAACAATTTGAAATCTTCTTTGATGTTTTTAACTTCTTCCTGCCAAAACCAAAGTGAAAGAAACCAATGTCATTCAAGCAAACCACATACAACTGGAGTTTTTGAATATGATTGAACTTTCGATTGAAATTTGTGTGCGAGAGCCAAGCAATTTTGTGTGTAACTGAGCAATCCGTGGGATATTTTGTGTGTTCTTGAGAAACATACCCCGAGTTTCTACTATTTGATTCACTACATTCCGCACCATATCCATAATCCCAAGTATGTTTAAAGTTCTTAGAGTGAATGCAATCAAAATTAGAGATACAGATGCTTGTTGTCCACCAGAAACACCATTTCCTTTGTTGGTCAGCGGAAACAAAACATAGCATATAAGAGAGCATAAAATAAGCAAGATGAAACACACATTAAACCAAGCACATCATTCATACACTTGACACAGTGATTTATGTGGAAACCCAAATCAGGAAAAACCCACGATCAATGATTATCGGTCAGAGTCTCATTCAAGGGAGAACTACAATAGCCTTCTTAGGCATACAATCATCCTCTCCTCACACACTCACTCCTATGCTCTATTCATGTGTGAATGACATAATTTTATTTTATTTTAAAACCCCACACGCTCACACACTAACATGTCTGTCGCTAGTATTGCCAATTGGTCACAAACACCAATGTGATAGTCGCTAGAGCGACCAACGTGTTAGTTGCTTGTATTTCCATTTGGTCGCAAACTAGGTCATGTGGTCGTTCATGTGACTAACTGATCCTCCTTCGTTTGACCTTTTTAACTGATGGTTTGGTCACTCTAGCGACTAATATTCATCGTTCTACCGACTCATAGTGGTTTATTGACTAATTTTTCCAGGTTTGTCTTGGTCACTCTTGTGACTAATATTAGTCATTCAACCGACTAACATTCGTCGCTAGCTGAACTTTTCCCTATTGTGAATAGGATTCTTTTCCTAGTCGCTAGATCAACGAAGATCCATGTGTGGCCGCTAGACTGACGAATGGATTTCGACAAAAAAAAAATCATCTTGGTCACAAAAACGACTCTATGCCGACGAAAATTCGTCTCTACTTCATTGCAAAAACGTTCAAATTTAGTAGTGATGCATTCATACCGTAGGATTCCCTTTGGTTTAATTAATACTAGCACACCATTCCAAATGACAATGGGCATCGCCTTTAAAGGTATAATCGACCAAAGTGTGGTGATCTATCTCAATGAAGTCAATGTTTATTCAAAGCAGAGAGATGGCCACCCAAACCATCTGAAGCATATATTTGAACAATGCAGGAAGTATGGTATCTCTTTAAATCCCAAGAAAACCATTTTTGTTGTTTTAGAAGGTATTTTATTAGGGCATGTTATTTCTAAGAATGGGATTTCATTATACCCATAAAGATCTAAATATATCATGCATATCATGTTCGACACACCGAACACACTAAGAGGGGGGGTGAATCAGTGTATGGATCTTTGTACACTTCTTATAAAAATTTAGTTAGCAATTACCATTTTCTCATTAATTCTATTCATACTTAGTTTCTTGCATGTAAACATATCTCAACAATATATATATCATCAATAACCATCACCATAAAGAAAACAAGGAACACAAGATATATGTATAAGTTTATTTTGTATTACAAACTACAATCCTTGGGGTTTATCAACATCAACTGAAAAGAGAAACAGCTCCAAAAGAGCACTAAATCTCAATACAAGAATTAACTTGTAGATCTCAACACCAACTGAGATGTGAGAAATCTAATCCTCAAGTAAAATACCATGCTTGTGGATAGAAAAAAAATATATCAACAGGTACGCAACCTGTTTATACTACAAATCATGTATGTATGTGATCTACCTATAATACAACACATGTATGTACGTTTCCTTCCCTCTGTCAGTCTGTGTACACCTTCAGAAACTAGGGTTTTTTAACCTTCACAAATTCTTCCCTGCATACCCTTCCTTCCTCTGTCACATCCATAAGTAACCTATCATTGCAATCAACATGTTATTGCTCAACCTGTATCATACCAGCCATAAACAAATCTACATCATCCAACAACCTATGCATGCTCCTCTTGAATACACCATCAGAGACCATGGATATCTCTCAATCAGAAAATAACTACTCAACTAACCAACCACCATCTACCATATCCAAACATCACAACAACCATACAAAGAATGCTTCAAGCATTCACCATACCATAAGAAAATCTAAGCATGAAGATTGTTAACACTGGGTAAATTGTTGGGCTGAAGAAACAATCTACAAAGGTAACCTACAAACCAAATTTAAAACTGGAAACTAGCCTTTCCAATGTAGAGAGGGCTCTCTCTGAGACTTGATCTCTAATAAACAGGTTGCTTTAAATTGATGGCTAGATTAAGAATTTTGAGACAATTTTTCAAGGTCTGCTAACAAAAGATAATGCTTCTAGCGCTATAGAGTCAACCTCTGAAAAAAAAGAAAACAATGCTTGGTAGATACAACTTCTCATAGGAACAAAGGATAAATAATGTGATGAACTTTAGTGTTTAGTTTGATCGTATAGGGTGAAAAAATAAAGGAAACATACAATAGGATCAGAGCACCACAAAGGATGAATTTTGACCTTAGCTGAGAAGATAGAAAAATTTAAATCAGTTAAGTCTAGAGCACAATTAGATGAATTCTGGACTTTTAAAATTATGAATTTAAAGAGAATAAAAGTGCAAATGAATATGAATACACAAGAAATACATACAAAAAAGAGTACAATCTTCATATCACCACCATTAGAATCTTTTTCTTAAAGAATTCGAGACTTTTTCATTTGTATTTCTTTAGATTCAAAAAATTACATAGAGGATCAAAATGTCTATACTTTTGCCTACGTGCCCCCCTTTTTACATCAAAATATTCCATATATATAGAAAACTAAATCTAAACTTAGTTGTTAGGATTCGAACTACTATCTCCTAGAGTTATGGCTCTAGTTGTTTTCAAAGAGAAAAACAACCTCTACAAAGTTTACCAAAAATCGGAAAGTCAATTTGGCAATCATAACCTATCCGAGATGTTATTTACAATCATAGTCTTAAGAAAATTTCAACCATACGGTTGTGATGAATCCTCATGTGTATCACTGGACAACATTGTCACTGATATGTAGTAAATTATGGCTTTTGTTGCGCAAATGTTGGCTGTGAAATCTACGTAGCAATTTCGCACAGCGGATATTCATGTTGAGGTGGCTTGCGTGAATCCAGTTGGAAGCAAAGGATGGGATCATTCAATTTCTCTATAGCTTCCTTGTCCAAACTCACTTGCAGTTGTAAGGCCCTGTTTTCTCTTCTTAATGAAAATTTTTGTGTCTTAAAACTCCTCACATGTCTCAACAAAGCCACATTCCTTTTTAATTTTGCTTGAGCGTCAAAGAGAGCTGCACATGCATCGTCAATAGCTGGTCTAGATTCCTTGAAATGTTCCATGATTCTTTCCTATGATATCCTTCTTTCCTCCCTGAGTTTAATCATCTCATATTGATCCTCTCTTAGTTTCTTTTTCACCCAATTTATATTATTTTCTCCTCCTCTTTGTGAGGTAGGAGATCTTTGACCTTCTTTACTTTGTGATTATTGTGCTTCAGGGATTGTTTCTTCTAGCTACCTCTTCAACTCTCTGTTATCTTGATATAATTTTTCTATAACATGTTGATATTCCTTTAGTTTTTGTTTCACCTCCTTAAGATTTTCATCTTCCTCATCTGGTTCCAATTTATTTTCATCAATATCCTAGGCTGCACATTCAACAAATTATGGCTGAATTGTGGATATGAGAAATCTTCTGGTAGCGGACCTGGTGCGCGGTTTACTATGAGTGTGTGTCTTCTCAGTTTCATCAATGAATCTTAATTTTCTTCTTTTCTTTGAAGTTGGATGACTGAGTAGTGAATTATAAATTTCTTTTCCTTTCCCCTTTTTAGAAACACCTCCTCCTCTTTCCTCTGAAATACAAAGTGTTGATTTCTCAGTAGATGAGGGAATATCTCCTTTAGGGTCTCTAGGATTTTTTGTTGAAATCAGGAAGGAATTATAGTCCCTGTTTAAATTTTCGAGCTCTTCAATCACCAACAACTTAATCAAGGAAAGTGGAATAGGTTGTTCTCTGGTTGGTCATCCTTGGCTTGGACATTGTCTTCCATATTTCCCAGGATTTAACATAGAAAGAAAGGTAAGTTTAAATGACTTCTCCCTATGAAATGCATTAGAATCCTAATGTGGTATTGATGCACCTTGTCAAATCTTCCCTCACAAGTAAAGTACTTATGAATTATCTTCAGAAGTTTCTAAAAAGTTTCCAAAAGATACTCACTAGGAATGATGGCTCCAATCTTTGGATTTTTATATTTAGGCTTGATGAAGTCAATATAACATGAAGTATATAATGGCATACCTTTAAACCATTTTTCTCCTTGTATAGGGGTATCTGTCACAACTGATATAGTTTCCTCTATCACTTGAAAATTAATCCCTGCAATAGTTGCAATGACACCAATAAAGTTAAGTGAAAAATGCTTAGTTAGTTGCACATTATATCCTTGAATATTTTCACAAAAATGTATCCATCCAGCTTGTTCAAAGGACACTCTGATCTTGGGTCAGCATTTACTAACTTTAATTCTTGTGGTTCAAACCTCACGACTTTCCCTCTTCTTGCATTCTTTCTTTTACTTTGAGGAGTTGCCATGATGTTGATATATGTCAATTTCATGTGTGAAACAATATATTGTAATAGCCTCTCTATGTAACGAATGAGTGTAGTAAATTTTGCATGATGCACAGTAAAAGGTAGCAACATGAAATTTTGTGTAGCACACAAATCAGCAGTAGAAACTTCGACGCAGTAGTAAACAACAACAGAAACATTTGGCGTTGCAGGAAACTCGACGCGATAGTAAACAACAAAGGAAAACTTTGGCGCAGTGGAAAACTCAGTGTGAAATTAAAGATCAACTGAAAAATTTAGCGCAGCGAAAAACTCAGCGCAGGAGTAGATAATAAGAATTTAGCTCAGAAGAAAGAAGGTTGACTATGTGAAAAAAAAACTCATTCCATAAGATAATTTGCAATGGGCTCTAGAGAAATCTATTGAACAATTATTGAAAGCAATGGAGGATACGCGGCAAAATCAGAATAGAAGATTTACGTAGCGACTAGAAGCACACAATATTTACGTATCAAAGGGATTCAGAGCTTACTTGAAAGGCTATGGATGACGGACAATTTTTGAAAGTAATGGAGAAACATGAAGGGTGACCAATATTTATGCTTGAATGGATAAAGAATGAAATTGTGAAATGGGACGGAAAATCCATAGCAACGAGATGTTTTAAGGCAAGTTAAAGATTTGCGCAGTGAACTTGCACAGCGGGTACTCCTTTGAAGTGTGCAATGGTACAAATGATGAATTTCCATGATTTTTGACTTTTTTGACTTCATTATTAGGTGATTATGACTCATAATATTTTTTGACATGACATTCATCCTAACCACTTGATTCGACCTTGGTACTTAATTTCCCACTTTTCAACATGACTCGAGACTTGCGAAAATATACCTTTACAATTTAAACATGATGAACCTTACACCCTTTTACCAACTTATGTCCAAACCCCTCACTTGAAATTTCAAGCCACTCTTTATTTGGTCACTAAGCTTATAAACTTTGACACACCAACTATGACTCATCTAGGAGAGTCTTGATTTTTTCCAAGATCAAGGCATGACTTTGATTTTTTTTTGGACAAACCTATAACTCTAACTACAAAAATCATGGTGCTAATAGCTTGCTCCAATGGGGATTTTATCCTCCCAACAAGGTAGAAAAGAACAGTATACCAAGTGCCCAAACATTGGGTTTTATTTGACTCAAAGACTCTAAACTGAAAAACAAACTCATTTACAAGACTTCCTTGACACAACTTTGACTAAACTCAAAATAAACTTAGGGCCTTCACTTCGAACTTAAATTTTCTACTGATTATTGAGTTGAAATGCTTCATCTAAAAATAAAATGGTTATTTACAATGGCATGAAGAGATTAATAATAAAATTAAACAAGATATTGTTTGAGAAACCTTCCATTCACAGGTCCTCCACCAATGAGATCTCCATTAAGATCCTACAGCAAATAAGCATTTTTCCCATGGTATGCAACAATCTTGAAAGTTCCCAGCCAAATATGATCAAACTTTCCATGTTTTCCTCTATCTTCATTCCTTGTGTCCCACTTCAGTACCAAATCATCCACCTTGAAATCATCTTCCTGAGTATGCCTATCAAAAGCTCTTTTCACTTTATCTTGGTGTAGTTTTGAGCTATTGAAGACTTGTTCTCTCATTTGTTGCACATGGATTATTTGGTTTACCCTACTTAGAGCATCATTAATTTCAACTTTTGTTTCTTGCAGCAGTCTCATCACTGGCATTCCTAATGAGGTAGGAAAAATTGCCTCTGTACCATAGAAAATTTGAAAAGGCGATGTAGAAATAGACATTTTAGTGGTAATCCTATCAGCCCATAACACATAGATAATATTTTTGTGCCAATCTTTCTTGTTTTCCCACGAAAGCTTCTTAATAATCCTGTTAATATTTTGTTGGATGATTCATCCAAACCATTACCCTATGGATAATAAGATGTGGAATGGCCAAGAGTTATATTATAGTCACTGCAGAACTTCTCCATTCTCTTGGAATTGAATGTTTCTACATTGTCAGTAATGATATTAACTAGACAGCCAAATCTAGACAAGATATTACTTTCTAAAAATTGAATGATAACAGTATCAATAACTTTCCCTGTGGGGCAGGAATGATTTTAAGGATGGAAAAATTTTTTTAAATGTAGAAACCTTGGTGAATCTTACTAATCCTTCATATGACAATTATAAATGTTTGGCAATATTTTTGTAAAAATATTCAAATTTATAAGGATTTTATATAGTTTTTATAAAATTTTCGCGATTTTTAAGGTAAAATAATTTTATCCTATAGAATTTGGGCTAATCATTTTTAAAATGGCGAATCTCGTTTTTGGAAAAAACATGGAAAATTAGCCCATGAGCGAAATTTAGCCCCTAAAATCATCCATGTTGTGGGGACTACTTTAATCCATTTGGTGAAGTAGTATGTGATTGTCAGTATCCACTTATGTTGATTTGAGGATGGCAGATGAATTTATCCTATAAAATCAAGACCCCATTGCATGAATGGTGCTTCAACAAAGATAGGCTTTAAAGTAAAAGGATGAAGATTTATTTTTCCATCAAAAATATGGAATTCATGGCAGCTGGAAAATTCCTTGTACAAATCATAAAAAGTACTAGGCCAATAAAACCCTACCCTCAGTATTTTGTGTGTAGTGATATTCCAATAATGATGTCCCCCACAGTCACCTTTGTGAACCTCTTTGATATCTTTTTTCACCTCTTCCTCCAGTAGAAAATTTAGCAAGATCCCACCTGGATCTTTTTTTACAAGGAAAATCTCTCTATGTATAGGGCAAACCACAACAGATGAAACTGACCACAGAAATCAACTCTATCCCAAACATATTCTATATAAACCAATATGAAAGCGAGATAAGAAAGAGGCCTACCTCGTCCAGATGTTCAATGAAGCCCATCATTGAGCACTTGAACCCAAATTTATATACCTGCAACTAGTTCTCAACAAACAAGCAAAGAAAGTGTATGGTGATAATATAAAAGGTTATCACATTAGATAGCATAGTCCATTAATAAACATAACAAATACATCCATGGACAATAACTCATATATTTTCAAGATATCAATTCAACGAGAAAGGAGTATTTATATTAATAAATTATCAGCAAAAGTGAAAATATTACAGACTTCCGTGTCGACATGGGTCAGAACCGAAAAACTAATTTCCTTCCATCTGGGCCTCCACCACTTCATTCCTCCACCAAAGGAAAGCTCATAAAGGAGGAAAAATGAGGTTCTCAATCAATAACGGAATATATTAGGGGTTGAACACTGTGTTCAAACTTAAAGGACAAAGGGATGCACACTTAATATGAAGTAAATAATTTCTCCAGAGTAACTTTGCTCTCAAAGTTGAATTCTTTCTTCTTTTCCATAGCTTGGAATTGGCCTATTTATGGCCTTCAAAATGGAACCAAAGGGCCAATTTGGAATGTTTCCAGTATATGGAAGGCCAAGGATCATAGATCTTCCATCGTGACATGGAAACCCGACAGAATGCAGAACTTTGATCCTTTCAACTTCAAAAATATGGCTTTGGTTTTGTTTAACTCAGGAGGAGCTTGTAAATTTCTTAGTACATAAATAATATCAACATACTAAGGAGAATCAATAAATTTTTGGGATACCTGTGGAACTATTTCTTCTTCTGGATTTATTGATAAGTCAGCAATGAAATTGATTCCCAAGACATCACAATTTGATTAAGCCATCAACTTTGCAAGGACCTAACCTTTAATCAGCTTCGTAGGTTTGATCTCAAGGTCATACTCCAACATCATAGTTATCCATTTTCCCCTTCTCCCTTCAGGATCAGGCTGACTCAAAATATCTTTTACAAAATTACTAGGAACATAAGCAATGACATGGGAATGAAAGATATAAGTTATAAATTCCTTAAGGGCTTTCACCAAGGCATATGCATGTTTTTCCATGATGTCATACCTTAGTGGGGAGTCTCTCAATTTCCTACTATAATAATCTATGGGCCTTTAAAATTTATGTTCATCTGTTTTCAACAAAACACCAGCAATGGTGTGTTCTAAAGAAAAAGAGAACAAGATAAAATATTTTTCAAAATTCATACTAGCCAACACTGGAGCTTTGGTCAGTGCCACTTTAATATCTTCAAAATACTTCCTAGATTTAGAATTCCATTTTATTTTGTTGGAAAAGGGGCATACCCAGGGTTCAGCTATAACATCTCACCAACAAGCCCTAACTATTGGCCCTTTCGGAAACACCTGTGAAGAAGATGCAGTCTCACCCGAAGTAGCAATAGGGGGTTGTAGGACATAGGTGTCTACAACCAGACGAAATGAAAAGTGGGTCCAAAACAACAACAACGCGGCATCTAGATATCGTTTACCAACTCAAACCTACTTCACACAGTTATATCTCAGATCTATCACAATGATGCAATAATAGAGTAATCAGAAGGCAAAAGAACACAACATCAATCCCACGGAACAACAAGATATATGTGGTTCACCCTTTCCCTAGGGCTAAGTCCATAGAAATGTGTTTCTTGATATTATAGGAAAACATACAGTTCTATCTGCATTCTTAGCTTGCATATTTCTCTCCTTCTCTCTCTCTTTCTCTCCCCTCCCTGCACACCCAGCTGCAGGGTTGATCTTCATACAAAACAGACTCTCTCTCAACAAAATGCTTCTCTCTCTCAACAACAATAATCACTCATTACATTCTCTAACCCAACCTAGGTCCTCTTGACCTTTATTTATATAGTATAAAGACTCTTGGACACCCTTAGGCTGAAACCTAGGTGTCAAAACCCTAGGTGTCTAAGACCCTAGGTAAACTTGACCTACGTTTTCAGGGCTTCACTAGCCTTTCTTTCCTTATTTCCCACAAGGTGCTCCAAATCATCTATTGGTGGATTTTTTCTCTTATTGATTTTTCCACAATCCATATTCCTTGTTGATCTGTCTTCCTCGATCTTCTCGTTCAACGACTCGCTTTCTCTTAATTTGCTCCTTCTTTTTTTCTTCTTTAACCACTTCGACCCAATCTCAGTCAATGTGCTTTCCACACAGTTTGTACTTTGCGCTTCTTTCCTTAATCTTCGCAACCTTCCATAAACAAGGGCCAATAGGCCCCCAACACTCACATGTGACTTGTCCCGAGGCACTTCAGGTCTGAACCTTTTGTTTCACTTCAACTTCAGGCTATGTGGGGCAGCCCGTTCTTTCTGCTTTGTCTCTTTTCTTCCCTTTGCAGACTGTCTTTTATGTGTCTGGTACCCAGTTTCAACTACACCTAGTACCTAGACCCATCTCCTTATTCTTTTTTCTGAGAGTTGTGAGGTAGTTGGTTGTCATAGTACAATTTCAACCAGCTCCCATTCACTAAAACTTCCTTCCACTCTCCATTTAGTGTCTTCAACTGCTCATCTCCTCCTTATGCAACATAGGTGACCTCAAATGGCCCAAACCAATGTGTTCTGAATTTCCCTGTATGCTTCATGAACTTTTTTTCATATACCAATACCAAATCTCCTTGCTTAAAGGATTTCTTATTGATATGTCTATCATGGTAGGCATTTTATCGTTCTTTCTGTACCTGTTGATGAAATCCTGCAATAAATATGTCTTCTTCTAGTTCCACCAACTACACGAGCCTCTATTGAATAGCACCAGTGTCATCCATATATGTGAATGTTGCAATCCTGAAACTAGGAACCAAATATTCCATAGGGACAACTACTTCTAGACCATAAACCAACTTAAATGGAGTCTGCATTGTTAGATTCTTGCAAGTATTTCTATAGGCCCATAGCACTGTTGGTATTCTCAAATCCTAGTCATCCTTGTTCACACTGCAAATATTCGTCAGCATTGTCTCCAAGATCTTGTTGAAAGCTTCAATTGTCCCATTCTCTTTTGGATGGTAGGGAGTAATCTTATGATGGTGCACTTCAAATTCATGAGTCAAAGCTTCAATAGTCTAATTAATAAAGTGTGTACCTTGATTGCTCATAAGGGTTTTCGGGAAACCAAACCTAGTTATGATATCATCAAATATAAATCGTGTAGTTGACATTGTACTACAGTCCTTCACTGCTCTTGCTTCTTCCCATCTGGTCAAATAATTTGTCACAGTGATGATGTATCTAGCTCATGTGCACTTTCCTGGTGGGTTAATAGGTCCCACGAAATCAATAGCCCATTTCTCAAATGCCTGTAAACTCAGTTGTGGTGCTAAAGGCATCTCATCTCTTCTGGAAGGTTTCCCAACTCTCTGGCATACATCACAGGATTTATAGTATTCCTTAGCATCTTTATGTAAAGTAAGCCACCAGAGGTCGGCTATAAGAACCTTTTGCTCTATTTCTTTTCATGTGTAATATCCTCTTGTGATGCCTTCATGTGCTTCTGCTAGAACCAATGGTCTTTTTGCCTCCATAACACATCTCCTCAAGATCTCATGAGGTCCCATATTGTACAGTTGTCCAGCTATAAGTGAAAAATATGCAGCGCGAACTACCAATTGTTTCTTCTGAATGATTGTATATCTGCAAGGTTCCATTCCTATTGATAGGAACTGGACTATCTCGGCGAAGTGATCATCAACCCTTCTGATGGCTAGAAACTATGCATTTGGTAGTGTATCCTCCAAAGTGGTAGGTTCCTCTCCATGCTCCAACCTAGACAAGTGGGCAGGTCCCTTGTTCATTCTTCCTGGATTGACCATAATCTCAAATTCATATTCTTAGAAAAAAAGTAGCCATCAGCATATTCTTCCCCCCAACACTGGCTTGCTGACTAGGTATTTCAACGCAGAGTGATCAGTGAACATATTAAAGTGTCCTCCCAACAAGTAGTGTCAAAACTTCTGCAGTGCGTACACCATGGCTAAACCTTCTCTCTCAGTGGTAGCGTGGTTTATCTCAGCTGTACATAGCTTCCTGCTAGAAAAGGCTAACAGATGGTCAATATCTCATGCTCCTGGTTGTGCTAACACTACTCCTAGTGCAATAGATGAAGCATCGACATGCACGTCAAATTCCTTGCTCCAATCTAGGAAAACCAGAATAGGCATAGTAACCATTTTCTATTTTAGTGTGTCGAAGCTCTGTTGGCATTCTTCTGACCATTGAAACTGACAATCTTTCTTTAATAACCTCTCCATAGGTGTTTTGATATGTGCATATCCTTTAATGAACTTTATTTAGTATCCAATATGTCCCATCGTAGTGCGCAACTGTCTAACCGAAGTAGGGGGAGGTAGATCAACAATAATGGAAATCTTGGACAGATCTACCAGAAGCCCCTTCTTACACACAATATGCCCTAGCAGCACTCCAAAGGGTGAAAATAATATGCACTTCTTCAGGTTCAAGGAAATCTGACATTACCTACACTTTTCCAACATTAGTCTTAAACATTCAATATGATTTTGCAATAAGCTAAAAATAGTCCAATCATCAAAATATGCTTCCAAACATTTATGTAAAAACTCCTTGAATGCTTTGACCACCACCTTAGAAAAGATGGTTGGTGCATTCCTCAATCCAAAAGGCATCATTCTGTACTGGTAGGATCCCCATTTTGTTGCAAATGTGGTCTTGTGGCAATCTTCTTTGGCAATCTTGATCTTGTGATAACCTAAAAATCCATCTGTGAAGGAGTAATCTTCCTGACCTCCTACATTATCTAACACTTCGTCGGTGAAAGGTGTAGGGAATGGGTCATGCAAATAAGCATCATTCAACTTCCTAAGATCTACACAGATCCTGATCTCTCATGTCTTATTATTTTGTACCACCATAGGGCTAATCCATTATGAGTCTTCAACAAGTTCTATGATTCATGCTTCCAACATCCTGTCTAATTCAATCTTCACTTTCTGGTTATATTTGGGATCCAATCTGTAGGGTCTCTGATTAATTGGCCTAGCATCTGGCTTCAAGGGTATCTTCATCTCTCCCATGGGCTCTTTAATGCCCTTCATATCAGTGAACTTGGTTGGGAATAGGTCTTGATATTCATGCAGTAGTTATGTGATCTTATAAATGGTGGCATCATCCCAGTAATCTCCAACATTAGAAATCTTAGGTGCTTGCTATGTTCCAATATTAACTTTCTTGATTTTGATCAGTTATCCAATGAAAGGTAGTTCAACTCCTGACCCTTCTACGTCTCTTTGTCATTCTATTTTTGCGATGTTCACATTCCTAGTATCATCATCTTCATCATCATTGATATTGTAACATCCTTGCAATTTATGAAGAGGTGCAGTCCATTCATCCTCTTGTTTCTCAATAAGGAGGTTAGGTGCCTCCTCAAATACTTTTTGTTTTACAAATTGTAGATCTTGATCTACTGAAGGGTATTGGCTTTCAAATAAAAATGTAGCTACAAATTTTTGAGCCATACCATACCAATCTGAAGTGGTGAGGTGCAGTTCTACTTGAAGATACCAATTGATAGGCGTTGTGTCCAGAGTGTTGATGAACTTATGCACCCATTTTTCTTGAGGAATGTTTCTCTAGGCCTCCTCACAACCTCTCACATGTTCCTTCAGACATCTTTGACCTGTGTATCAAACTTTTTATCCTTATACTTGTTCTAAAAAGTGCACTGCCATCAAAGTGCGACATTGCATCCAGTTCGCGATGTTCTTTTTATGTGTCCCCCACCATCTTGCTAGTGTTGCTTTCAAAGCCTCATCCGGTGACAACAATCTTTTTTGTACTAGTACAATTTCTTCAAAATATGATAAGAATGTTTCTAACTGATTTAAACCATCAAATGTGGGCATATTTCTTACTTCTATGCCAATCCAGCCAACTTCCTTGGTCAATCTAGCACACCTCCGCGCAAAAAATTCATACATTTTGTTTTGTCAATTCTCTAGTGCTTCTTCTGAGTCCAATGAGCATGTGTTGTCACTTGTCCAGCTTAAATTCCCATCTGTTGTAGGGTTAATGTAATCATGTAATGTCCCCCACCTCTTGTTAAAGAGGTATTAAGGAGACTCAGTAGCCTAGGCATCCCCACTAGGCCATAGTCCCACACTAAGGGGAGAGGTGAACTAAACTAAGGTTATATTCTTAAGTTGACTTGATGAAAAGGTAAAAAATGAGTAAAGATAACTCAATGAAGGAATAGAAGAGTTGGAAGAGTTAACCCTAGATGTTAACCTAACTCAATAGGGAAATAGAAGAAAAAACATAAATAGAAGGTTGGGTCGCACCTATTAGTCCTTCTGGATTTTGGTAATTGTTTGTTCTTTCTCTTTAGCATACATTTTGGGGGTTTTGTTGTTACAAACCCTTGTGAGGAACTCAGTGGTGAAAGATCCACTCACCTTGTTCCAATCTTGGTCTAGGGGATGAAAGATTCCACCCACACCATTCTACACTCACTCATCAGTTCAGGAAGATAGCAGGGTCGTACAGCTCAGGGATTTCCAGCAAGGGCGCACCATCAATTGAAGAGGAGATCGATCCAGCCATTCAGGAGAGCCTGGGGGAATTCCAACATGTGGGTTCTATTTGCAGGTCCTCAACCATCATTTTATAG
>ML815959.1:40805-56915 GCA_009831015.1 Picea engelmannii | reverse complement strand
TTATATTCTTAAGTTGACTTGATGAAAAGGTAAAAAAGGAGTAAAGATAACTCAATGAAGGAATAGAAGAGTTGGAAGATTTAACCCTAGGGGTTGACCTAACTCAATAGGGAAATAGAAGAAAAAGCATAAATAGAAGGTTGGGGCACACCTATTAGTCATTCTGGATTTTGGTAATTGTTTGTTCTTTCTCTTTAGCATACAACTTGGGGGTTTTGTTTTTACAAACCCTTGTGAGAAACTCAGTGGTGAAAGATCCACTCACCTTGTTCCAATCTTGGTCTACGGGATGAAATATTCCACCCACACCATTCTACACTCACTCATTAGTTTATGAAGATAGTAGGGTCGTACAATTCAAGGATTTCCAGCAAGGGCGCACCATCAATTGAAGAGGATATCGATCCAACCATGTAGGAGAGCCTGGGGGGATTCCAACATGTGGGTTCTATTTGCAGGTCCTCAACCATCATTTTAGAGGTTTTCCTAAGGAGATATCATCATCAGATCTACAACAACAGATTGGGATGGCTTTGAGGCAAGGAGGACGTACTATGATTCAGTATTTCTTATATCTAGGGAGTTTTACCTATGATCTGGATCTAAAACTTCTCCTATGAGGTTTCTATAGCCCGATCTACCATTCTAGAGAGTTTCAACGCATTTGGAGGCCTCCCTCATCAACGCTGAATTATCTAGGGTTTCAGCCATCCAGTGGAGCATACCATTCAATGGGGGAGTTAAAATCTATAGGGCTTGAGAGGGATCTTGGAGATTCGGGCAACTGGGTTGTTCTCACCATCACCCGATCTACTATTTGGTATCTTTCTTGAGGTGATTGGACACCTTTGGCATCAGGGATGAATTGTTAAGGACCTTCACTTATCCAACAGGACATGGCATTGGTCTTCATCTCTTATCTAGCCTTTGGAGGCTTATTTTATATTGTCAGGAGAGTTTTGTAGTAGCTCATATTTATTATCTGTAAGGGCCATCTGAAGATTATTCCAGATCTTCTCTATATTGTATCTGGTTCATGCTTTCCATAATAAAGGTCAGATCTATGTTTGTGCTTTCCATATCTTGAGTATATGTGTGATCTTGCATATGTTGGATTGATGTTGTATGAACACCACTAAAATAATTGAATAACCTTAAGATGAAACTCCAATAGCCACCTGCAGAATAGTAATAATCAAATCAATGGGAGTTAGTGGTCTCAAGCAAAAAAATTTTGGCTTGGGATCATTACAAATCATGTTGTCTTGCTATCAATTTATATATATTCTTTAGCTCATATGCGCAGTCTTCTTCTCTGATGGGTTCTGTGTATATTCAACCTTCATCAGGATCTAGAGGTGCAATGACCCTAAGTCCATTTCCTTCAAATGTCATTATTATTTTCTTTAAGTCAACAATAGTGGAATTTTTGAAAGCCCAATCAATTCCTAACAGCGCAAGATAAGGACATCTATCATCAACGATCTCAATCACCTTGAAGTCCACAAATGTCCTTACCCCGTCGATGTCCATAGGGACATGCTCCAGTATCCCAAAGGGGATTACTTCCTATTGATTAGCCATCTTAAGCCTAGTAGGGGAATAAATTAACTTAGGTTTTCCTATCAGTGCCCAAGTCTGCTTCGTCATAACATTGACTTCTGATCCTAAGTCAAGGACCACATAATCTATATCATAATCTCCAATTTGAGCATTAAGGTGTAGTTCCTTATTTGTCCTTCTCTTTTTGGATACTTTATGTACTTATATATGTAGTAGGGGTTCTACCTTCCCTAGTTCATATTGTCAGATCAAGTGTTGTAGTTCTTGTATGGCTCTTTCATCCTTAATCAAATCAATGAACGTATACAAGAAACTAACAAGATTGCTTACCTTTTTTCCTTCTCCCGGTGATGCAAACTAATCGAATGCCAGGGGAATCCCACATTCTCTCACTTTTTGTTGTTCCTTTGATGAATAAACCTGATCTCCTCCAAATTCTCTTCTTGCTTATTCAAACACTTCTTTTCTTTCCTCAAATCAAACTCTTGTGTCTTCTCTATATCTCTTTTGACGCTTTATTCTTCTGTAGTATTTGTTGGAGTCACCCTGTCTTCTCCTATAGCAGTGCCTCCTCTAGTGATAATAGCAACTCTAGGATCCTCTCCACAAGTTTCTGCTGAGATTAATTGTACTTGTGGGTTTCATCCTCATCTCTCTTGAAGTTTGGCTAACAACACAGGACAATCTTCAATAACATGTTCAAATGAGTTGCAGTAGCTGCAAGTGGTACAAGGGTTCTGACAGTCCCTTTACAAGTGTCATGGTTGGGAGAAGTTATAGCAAATAATCTGAACTCGACCTCGACCCATGCCTCCTCCTATTCCTCTTCCTCTGAATCCACCGCGAGGGTTGTCGTTTCCTCTTTCTGGGGAGTTAAACTATGTAGTATGTCCTTCTTATTGTACTTCGCCTTGAATTCTATATGTGTCTCTTGATATTTCATGAAATAGTTCATAAGCCCTGCAATCTTTCTCATCATACCCCACAGGTTTACAGAATGTGCAGTAAAGGTTGGTAGGTGTCTGGACATATTTTCGCATGTAATAAAATTCACCAGGGTGATGTCGATTTCTACATACCTCGCACCAAGGTAGAGGAACCTGCGTAAAAGGGATCAGAGCTCTTGAAGCTAAGTACTCATGAAATAGAGGATAGTGCTCCTTGTCATGGCCCTCTGATTTTCATAAGATACACCAGATATCTTCTCTTTTATCGATTCCCTTATCTTTCTTCATATCATTGACCTGCAGCGATAATCTAGTTAGATGACTCAAAATTTGACTCGTACCTGAGTTGGACTCTCCCATAAGGGTTGATTCTATTTTAATGGTGATCTCTAAATCCTCCACCTGCGAAGTGATATTCTATTGCATCATAGGCACTCTGATGTGTGGCAAGAGCGCAAAAATGAAGCATTCTTTATTTTGTTCGTCTGGGATCTGAAAAATCAAATGACCTGTCAGGGTCTTAAACCTCTGATCAAACTCCCAAGCAAGTTCAACTACTCTCTTCTTGATTTCTTCTAGCTTTTTAATGCACTGTGATTTCGACTTGGGTTTCTTGAATTCAACAATCAACGCAATCTTAATGTCATTTAGTGGTTTAGGATGTACAACTCCTTGGACAAATTTCATGTACCAGCTCAGTGCACGGTCTCTTAGGGTAGTACTAAACTAATCTCTCTTAATAGCTTCGTCAGTGACATTCTTAATACTCCATACAGCTTCGCATAAGAGCAAATGTTGATCAAGATCTCCAGATCCATCTCCCCTAAAGGTGGTTAACCTCATCTCATCTTCCATAGATCTTCCTAGGGTTCTTGATTGAGTATGCACTGAACCACTTGTACCAGTGCTATGGGTTCTCTGATAACTTAGGTTACTCTGGTTACTTAATGTTGCTAAAACAACGGGAGGAGTAATAGTACTTACTTCAACAGTCTATGTAGTTCCTGAAGTTTATGACTCTTCTCAGCGAGGTTCTTCAATATTCCCTTCTTTTTCCCTAGTGGACTCTGAATGTTCCTCATTCACCAACTCTTCTTCTTCTCCACTATAGAACCCTTCTTCCTATTCTAGTGTCTCATGATTCTGCTCAAACAAGTTCACCAGAGGAACTTCTCTAAATGATCTCCATTGCACGTGTGTCCAACCTCAATGTCGTTGTCATTGTTTGAGTTCTTGAACATTATCTATTTATTCCAACCGATTACTATATCTTCAATATGTTCTTCTCGTGCAATAGCATCTTGATCTTCAACTTCAGAAAATGTAAAAAAATTCCTTTAGGTACCTTAAAGAAATATCTCTCTGCTTGGCTATATGATTCTACCCTTTCAATAGAAAACTCAGTAATGTACCCTCCAATGGTACTATCAAACTAGTGGTCAACTAATATTGACATGGAATTATCAACTCTATTGACCTTCTTGATTAGCGCCGACGTCCAAACCACAGGTGATTTGAGTCTAATTTCAAACTAGGTATCTACAAATCTGGCTAGCCACTCGTATAGTTCCTAATGGATTCCTCCAAAGAAGATCTCTTGTATATCAGTAAAGATATACCTTCCCAACCAATCCTTTGTACTAATATTAGGGTTCTTTTCTGGGCTTCTACGAAGTCCTCTTCTTTTTCTTCTATCCACTTCTGAATCTTTGTCTTCGATGGAAACCACCTTGACATTCCCTAAAGAAGATGTTGGTCCCGGAAATAGGACCATTTGTTGGCACAGGGTCAGACCCAGGGTTCAGCTATAACAACGCACCAAAAATCCCTAACTACTGGCTCATTCGGCAACACCTACGAAGCAGATGCAGTCTCACCCAAAGTAGCAATAGGGGGTTGCAGGACACAAATGTCTACAACCAGAGGAAATGAAAAGTGGGTCCAAAACAACAACAACATAGCATATAGATATCGTTTACCAAATCAAACCTACTTCACACAGTTATATCTCAGATATATCACAATGATGCAATAACAAAGTAATCATAAGGAAAAAGAAAACAACATCAATCCCATATAACAACAAAATATACGTGGTTCACTGTTTCCCTAGGGCTACGTCCACAGAACTGTGTTTCTTGATATTATAGAAAAACATACAGTGTTATTTGTGCTCTTAGCTTACACATATCTCTCCTACTCTCTCTCTTTCTCTCTCCTCCCTATGCATCCAATTGCAGGGTTGATCTTCGCACCCAGCTGAAGATCTTGCAACACAGACTCTCTCTCAACAGAATACTTCTCTCTCTCAACAACAATAATCGCTCATTACATTCTCTAAACCAACCTAGGTCCTCTTGACCTTTATATATACATTAAAATGACTCTCGAACAACTCTAGTCCAAAACAAAGGTGTCAAAACCCTAAAATGACAAAACCCTAGGTGTCTAAGACCCTAGGTAAACTTGACCCGCATTTTTAGGTCTTAGCTAGCTTGTCTTTCCTTATTTCCCACGAGGTGCTCCAAAGAATCTATTGGTGGCTTTTTCTGCTTGTTGAGTTGTCCACGATCCATCTTCCTTGTTGATATTTATTCCTCGGTCTTCTTGTTCAATGGCTCTCTTTCTCTTACTTCGCTCCTTATTTTCTGCTTCTTTAACCATTTTGACCCAATCTCAATCAATGTGATTTCCACATAGTTTGTGCTTCAGGCTTCTTTCCTTAATCTTCGCAACCTTCCATAACCAAGGGTCAACATATTTCATTACCTTTCTTGAGCATATTTGTGATATACTTTATGATCTCAGCCAAGTTAGGAATAAACCTTCTCAAAAAATTCACTTTTCCTAGGAAAGAATGTACCTCCTTCTTACTCCTAGGTGTGCCAATTTTCAGAATTGTTTCCACTCTGTTGGGGTCTATTTTTATCCCTTCATTTGAAATGATGTGTCCAAGCAATTTTCCTTCTTTTATTCCAAAATTTGACTTTTTTGGATTCAATAAGATGCCAAACTTTCTGCATTTCTGGAAAACCCTTCTTAGATGCTTGAGATGTTGATCATCAGAATCTGAAAATACAGTTATATAATCTAATTAAATAACAATAAACTTATCTTTTTCATTAGAAAAGGTTATGTCCATGGCCCTTTGGAAAGTCGCTCGTGCATTCATAATCCTAAAAGGAATTTTTGCATACATGAAGGTGCCCCAAGGTGTTGTAAAAACTATATTCTCTTGGTCATCAGGATGCACCATAATCTAGTTGTATCCAGAGAAACCATCAAGAATTTATATCTTCTGATATCCCACCACCTTCTGTAGGATGTAATTGAACTTAGGAAGTGGATAATTTTCTTTGAGAGACACCCTATTTAGATTCTGAAAATATACACATAACCTAATCTCACCACTTTTCTTCCTGACAGGCACTAGGTTATCCACCCACTTGGAAAATCTTAAGGACAAAATAATTTTGGCATCAAACAGCTTTCCTACCTCCTTCTCAATAAATGGAAACAATTGAGTGTTTATTCTTCTCAAATTTTTCTTTAAGGGCTTATGATCATCCTTGATGGGAATTACATGTTGAAATACCTTAGTATCGTAGACCTTTAAATCTTCATAACTCCATGCAAACACATCAAGGAAATCCTTCATAAGGATGATATAACTATGTTTAATTTCTGGATTGAGTTTTTTGGAAATCCTTAGTCCCAATGTTGCATTCTTCTACGTCCTTGTCATTTGCAGTGATTTTAGGATTTCTGGCTACATCGTTGTTGTCAAAAATATTTTCCAATGGGACCAAGCCTTTGGGAATAATGTTATTTTTTAGTTGCACTATATCTCTTCCAACAATCTGATTCTAAAAAATATCGTCATTGTTGAACACAACTGCATCTTCATTCTCTTCACAACAACACTCATCATCAATATTTGAATTAGAAAATTCATCACTCATCTGAAGGAATCTTTCAACATGTTTTTCATCTTCAAATTATATTTTCCAATATTTAATGTTATCATGTAGTGTTGGCCTATGCTTGACTTCAATTTCATACTTTTTGTTAGGAAAAATTGGAAAATTTTGAAAACCGAAGATGAAGTGGCTAAAACATCTGCAATTTGATTTTTCCCCCTAGAAATCACTGAAAATTTGTATTATGAAAACTCCTCAAGAATATCAAGTACTAAATTCCTATATTCCCTCAATCTGTGATGCTTGGACTGACATATACCCTTTACCTGATTAATAACAAGCTTGAAATCTCCCTGTACAACTATCCTTCTAACACCCAATTCTTTTAAAGTCTTCAATCCCAAAATCAATGCCTCATATTCAGCCATATCATAATACAATCAAAAGCAAGTTTGTAAGAACAGAGTTGTGTGCCTATATTGGGAGGGTTAATCCACACACCAACTCTTGCTCCTTCTCTACTAGCAGCTCCATCAAAGCTCATATTCCACATCTCATCCTCTGCATTGTTTTGCTGATTTATAATTTCCTCTGTTTGATGATCAATTTTTTCTTTGATGGCCATGACATTCGTTGGATTCCCCTCTCCAAAACTCAAGTCATTATATAAAATAGAGGAACCAACCTCAGTATCAACAGAGTAAATGGGATGATTGTTTGGTTGAGTTTTTCTACTCACCATGTACTTGAGAACACTTCTTTGTACAACCTCCTTTCTTGGGAAAAAACATGGATAGTAGCATATGACATATCCATTTGCAAAGTTACTTTCAACTTTGCAGCCCAAGATCTAGATAACAGCATGCCAAATTTAAGAGGGATGTCAGTAACCACCACGTCCATGATCAGATTTTTTGATGGAATTTGAGACAACGATAAAACCAAATCTTTGATTAAACCCAAACATTTCACCTTCCTTGAGTCAAATCACTCTATGGCATGGGGTAAACCAAAACAGACGGAAATGACTGTAGAAATCAACTCTAATCTCAAGTATGTTATATAAAAAAACATTCTAACAAGACAAGATAAAGAGCCTACCTCGTCCAGACGTTCGACAAAATCCACCATTGAGCACTCAACTCAAATCTATACGCCTGCAACTTGTCCTCAACAACCAATATATGCAAACCTATGGTGATAATATATAAATTTAGCACATATAATAGCATAATCCATTAATATTCATAACAAATATTTCCATGGAATAAAAATTCAAATATTTGTAAGATATTAATTGGACGAGAAAAGAGTATTTCTATTAAAATATGATCAACAGAAGTGTATGAATGACAACCTTATGTGTCGGAACATATCGGAACTGAGAAACTAAGTCCCTTCTAAATGGGCCTCCACCACTTCAATCCTCCAACAAAGGCAAGCTCATATAAGAGAGACAATGAGGTTCTCCATCAAATAGGGAAGAGCTTGTGGGCTAAACAATGTGTTCAGACTTAGAAGGACAAAGGCATGCAAACTCAATATGAAGTGAATAATTTATCCAGGGGAACTCTTCTCTCAAAGTTGAATTCTTCTCCTCATGTCCACACCTTGGAGATGGCCCATTTATAGCCTTCAAGTGGAACTGAAGGGATGAGTCAGAATGTTTCTAACATATGGAAGGTCAAGGATCATGGATCTCATGATGTGACATGGAAACCCAACACCATTTTTTTTAATTTTGGGCACAAAACTTGATGTACACGAGTTGTAATGGTGCAACATGTATATGTGCATGTTGTATAGCTATTAGGGCACGTATATGTGGAAAAATATGATTTTTATCTATGGGAATTGAAAAAAGGGACTTCAAGTCTACATAGGGAAATGGAAAAGGCCTTATGAGTAAGTTGTGAGGAATGAGGAAAATATTTCTATAACATATGCCCCCTAATGTGTGAGGTCATAGGAGTATCTGTGATGGCGGAAATACATTATAATTCCTAGAAGTGGAGTAACGGAGACCCAGTTGGACGACCTAGTTTCTCATAAGAATATTACAATCCATAATGACTTTGTACACATGGCTCCCAATTTGAATTAGACTGCAGATCCATGTGGAAATATACCAAATAGTTTTTCATGGCTGTGAATAGGAAATATAAAGTTAGATACATGCCGAAGGTTGTCATAGTCATGAAGAAGGCCCATTGAAAACCAATATCAAAATCAATCTGAAGATATCTATATACAAAAAAGTACAATCTGATCTCCCATGATCACTGAAGTCATATAGGTACTAGTCCAATGAATGATAGAGACAACTTAGGAAAGTTGTGACTATGAATTAATGTCTTCAAGTCTTCTACATGATCCACCAAAGGTGCAAGTATACATCATGTGAATAAAGGAGTTGAGGTCGAACACAATGAGACTTCGATTGATTATCAATCATTAAGGTATACCATTAACAAACGTGAGACAGCCTACCGATAATGAAAGTAGGTATCAAGGCATTGAGTACATTCTTACAAGTCTGAATAAAGGAGTTGAGTTCAAACACTTGAATAATCCATTGATTAGGAGACATTGATTTATTCCCAACTGTCGATGGAGAGAGAACCTGCCACTGATGACTGCAAGCCTCTAGGTACTCATAGGACTCTAGGTCTTGTTTCCAGAATAGATGAGTTGAAGTCGATGGAAGGATACTTGTTGAAAGGAGATCATTAAGACATATCTCATCAATAATCATGAGGTACAAAGAAATAGATTAATGATTTGGAGGAACTCGTACAAAGAACATGTTCATTAACCAACGATCTTGTGTGTCTTTCACATGCACCATATGCAAGCAATGCATGAAAAAGACCCTCTGAATAGCATCCAATAAGGAAAATTATCGACAAAGGGGAGGAAACCACCAATAAGGCTAATGGAATCCAAGAAATTACATGAATCCCTATGTGTGAATATATTTCTTATTGTCGAACAAAATGGAAACCATCCAGTCAGTGACCAATGCGGAGATGTCAACTGTTGGATTCAAGGTTACCTACCCATAAGGAAAGTAGGACTACAACTTCATGTAACTCTGAGACACACTAAGGGTATGGATGAAAATAAAAGTCAAGAGTTCTAAGAAATGGCCTGAATAGGATTATAGGCATCCTTTGAACAAGAACATGAGACATATGGAGAAATAGCATCATAGACTCAACAAAGAAACTTTGTGATGTAGGAGGCAACAATCAAACTCTCCATAGGGACTGGAAGAGTAACTAGTTGGAGGAGTAAACTCTAATTAATGAGCTCGGCTTCCTAAGTTCATGCTAAAACCAAACTTCGGATGACAAGTGGACTCAAAATTTTGTGCTCTGTACAAAGGTGACATGACTACTGCCAACATGAGATAATATGGTTTTCCCGCTCGTATTTTTCTTTTGTGTTTTCATAGACAAATGAATTCTATGATACAGAGGAGGAAGCGAATGTCTTGAGTAAGAAACTGGTTCCAAAAGTGGAACATACCTATGCTCAATGCAAGGAGGTGCATGAATGATATGGACACTTGGGGGAATGTTTCCTCGTAGGGTACAGGGTGTCAAGCTCCAAATGATATAAACAAGGCTCTGCTTGGTTGATGATGCAAACTGCTGAGATAATAGGATTATAATGAAAAAGTGAGAACCGACAATAGGATTAATACTGCAAGCAATAGGATGAGATGCAATTAAAAATTAACTCCAAATATTGTCCTTTTTTGTAAATTTAGTCCCATAGGCCTGAAAAAGTATAAAACGATACCCTGGGGAACTCTTCTAGCCACTAGTGACTAGAGTGTTCCTTTTTCAAAATTAGTCTACTTGGTCCGAAAAAGGGTTAAACTTACACCAAATAGACGTCCTTTCAAATCCAATTTACGAGTGTGAAAGAGACGAGTTCACTCAACAATATTTTCACTTTTTGGGAGAGCCGAAAAAGAGCTTAAAAAAGACTCATGGGACTCTCATAGGTATAGGTCGACATACTCATGAATAAGAATATGAGGCTCAAACACAAAGTCATATTAGATCTATACAAGACTCCCAACCTTTTATGGAATAATCTATGCATGGGAAACAAATGGGAGATTCCAGGGGCATTCCAGATTAACGTCCCTTCGGTGTTCAGGATTTCAAAATTGCACGAAGTATAGCACCATGAGAAAGGTCAAAGCCCGAAGTCCGGAAGTAGATCTCAGTTGTCGATTTGAAAAGGGAATATCTAATCCATTAATCTGAAGAGGGATGATTTGAACTTTTGATCATAAATGATTGCCCAAGATCACAATATTGACGGCCACGGTCCATTGCGGGGACACGACGTGCTCAGGCGATAATTTTCTTGAGTGGTCCTACAATTGAAGCCATGGTTTGTAAAAATTAATACATGGAAAAAGGTGGTGGATTGTAGGGTCAAAAGAAGTGTGAACCCAAACCACCTTTGAGCAGACCTGCAATCACGTGTTTATATAGCGTCCTATCCGAGAGCAGCGTGTGGCCTCCCCCTGGTCATTAAGATGTGTTTGTATCCCAACAAAAGGTAGTTAATGAAGTGAGGCAGCAATTGAGACCTTGTCTCACCCAATAAATGGAAATACAGAAAGGACTGGCAGAGGAGAGCTTGGGTTTGACAAGGGAAGGCATGCACAAAGGAAACTGCATGTGCAGTCTGACTGAGAAGACATAGGCATATGGCATTGGACGAGAAGGTTGAGCATGCCTATGTTGGGAAAATTTTTGAGTATATGTATGTAGTTTTGATATTTTGTGAGGGTCAATGGTCGAGCTATGCTCCCACATGGTAATTTTTTTATAAGGCACATTGGTTATATGGTTATGTAATTTGATCTGAGACTTTTGGTTTAATGAAATTCAACTTCATGTTTCCATGATTTATTGCCTCTAATACTGAATGTTCATGATTGAAGGATTCACATGGATGTTTATGACTGAGTCTTAATGGATGTTATATTATATCCTGGTTATAGCGTTTTCAGTCTCCTGAACGCCGAATCCAAGAAGATTTTTATTTCTAAGTTTTCCCTCCTTAGGTTGTTGGAAGACCTGTTGTCCAGAGAAAACCTTTCATTTTCTCCTCAATTTCTTCCTCCTACTCACCCTTACTACAACTTACTGACTAAATTTGAATCGAGACCTCATTTGTAGGTGCATGTTGGTCCAGTTTTCTGAGTTAAAACGATATTATCATGAGCCTGCGCCCATTTTACCCTCTTTAAAATTGTTCATTGTGACACATAAACTGATGGGTACTGGTCTTACCTCTGTCGAAGTCCAGAGGTGACCTCTGGTGATAAATTTTCTAGTGCCATTTTTGGGGACAAATTGAAGATTTTCCCTCGGTAGAACAACAACGAACTTATGATTCTGAAGGTGCATCAGAAATCAGAACCTTTGAAGATTGTGCTTGCACCTAGTGACTCCACTGAGGAGACTGCACTGTCTCAACTCCACTATTTCAGTGTGGCTGCTTCTGGATACACCTGGTAGCCCTTGGGAGAGAACAACGATCATATCGGGTCTTTGATAGTAAACGAAGACCAGACACACTCTTACTGCATATCTTTCACTTGGTGACTCCATAATTAAAGAATCGATTGGCAACTCCACTGATTCGAAATGGAAAAAATACTGGCTCGGATTTTTTTTCCTTCTGATTTTTCTATTGTTTCTAGTTTTCCTAATGTTTTCCCTACTGTGGAGGAATGGGGAAATTATTTTCCCATATTTAGAGAGAATAAAGAGGAAAACCCTACTCAACATCTTTGTGAGTTTCGTGAACTCATGCATCGGTGGGAGATACATCATGAGGATGTATTATTAAAAATGTTCATGTTCTCATTAGCAGGGGATGCTCATGAATGGTATCATTCCTTACCCCTTGCTAGTATTTCCTCCCTAAGGGAATTTCATGCAGCATTCAATAGGCGTTGTCAAAAGTATTATTCCTCTGAGTTAATCTATCATAACTATTGAGGAGTATATTAGATGATGTTCATGACATACTTCATTCTTGCGAAAGTTGTGAGGATGAGGGACATCCCTCGGAGGATCTGATGGAGCTGATAAAATCACTTTCTACGAGTATAGAGGAATTAAAGGCATATTTTGCTCATCTCTCTTATGAAGAAAATGTAGAGGATATTTCGGTCCTGGAAATAGATGTTCTTAGCAACCCTACTTATTATGAAGAAGTGATGTCGGATGCTGACCAAGAACAAACAGCTTTTGAGGGATATCCCAGTGAAGACGAAAAAGAGTAGATATCTTCCATGGTTTATGTTTATAGTGATTGTGAAACTAATCTTGGGGAGAGCCATGAAGGAGAAAAGGAGGAGCCACATCTCTCAGATATCTTGGCTCAGAATTTTTCCCCTTTCAATTTCTCAGCCATATCTGGCTATCCACATCCAGTGTCAACTATAAATGAATAGGATGATTATCTTTTGAGATTCATAGGAAGCAAGCACGACCAGCCCGGTGAGCACTTATTAAAATTTCATGTATGCATGCTTGAACATGGATTCTTTCATGAGGATGTCTCGATCAATATGTTCAGTTTTTATTTAGAAGAAGATGCTCTTGGATGGTGTCTACCTCTCCCTGCTGCTAGTATCCATTCTTTGAAGGATTTTCACGATGCTTTTAATTCGTATTACAGGAAGATTTACTCATCTCATCTTATTTTTTATGACTCTTGTAAGAGGTTTTCACTCCACATTCTGTAGACGATAGAGTGTTCCTCGTGTGATGATTCTGGTGAGGATCTGATTGAGAAAGAAAGAAAGGATGAAAGTGAGCATTTTGCAAATACAGATGAAAATTTTTCTCTCTTTATTTACCAAGAAGAAGTCCTTCCAGATATGATTGATTATAGAGTTGATGATGGCATAACTATGGATGCATTATTTCCTGCCCCTAGTACACCTATTGTCTCAGATTTAAAAGAAGAAATGGTTGAAGAAAAGAATCAGGATATTGCTCTCTTCTCTTTGTAATATAAAAGAGTTATGCACTCACCTACCCCTGAAGACTATTTAGAAGCAAAAAGCATAGGCTACCAATCTTCTTATGAAAGAGAAATCTCCTACCAAGAGCAACATGATAGAGAGAAAGAGTCATCCTTGGATACACATGAAGAGACTTCTTGCTATCAACTAGCAGATGTTTTCAGAGTAGACAAAGAAGAAAAGGAGTAGCAAAAGGGGTAGTTTATATCTTATCTAGATCATGTAAGTGAGTATCCATCATCTGAGGTCAGTCAACCTACATCAGCCTCTCATCCACCTGTGCCTACCAGAGATATTCAACCATGTGTGAGCAGTTGTGTGACAGAGGAGGCTGCCTGTTATAAATTTTCTGGAGTTTGTCGCTTGGCCTATGACCCTATGAAGGAATAAATGGAGTTGTATTTCCTTCATGTTTTAAAGCTGCTCAGATTTATCCTAACCTCATCATTAGGAGGAAAGCTGAAGGATGTAACCGCTCTACTGTCACGGTTGCATCATCTCTTACTAATCACAGACAGAGTGAAGTAGCTTCTAGTTAGGAAGTTACTTTAATGGCTATGGTGGAATTTTGATTTAACCTAACACTATGTAAAAAATCAATTAGTATAGGAATGTACATAAATAATCTCCTTCAGAGCCCATATATTTTTCTTTCATTTTTAGGATAGTGTGTTTGCCAGCCTTTAATCCTCAGTAGGATGTTTTTTGTGCATGACTCCATAGACCAATGTAGAAGGCAACTAGAACTACTTGTTCTTGGCATCTCGTAGGGAGCATGCCATCCCCTATGGAGCCAAATGTTATCACATATAGCTTTCAAGGGCAGCAGGTCGTCCGAGTTCATGGTCTGCATAGGAACCATCTGAGCGCAACATGCAGAGTATCTCATTTCGAGCTTAAAATACAAACAGACAGGTTGAATATTGTCATCGGTGGAGATTCCAAGAGCATTCTAGATTAACGTCCCTAGGTATTCGGGATTTCAAAATTGCACGAAGTATAGTGCCATGAGAAAGGTCGAACCCCGAAGTCCCAAAGCATAACTCGGTCATTGATTCCAAAAGAGAAGATCTGATCCATTGATCTAAAGAGGGCATATTTGATACATTGATCGTAAATCCTTGCCCAATATCACAAGATCGATGGCCACAGTCCATTGCAGGTACTCGACGTGCTCGGGCGATAATTTTCTTGAGCGGTCCTGCAATTGAAGTTGTGGTTTAGCAAAAGTAATATGTGGCAAAAGGTGATTGATTGCAGGCTCAAAAGTGGTGTGAACCCAAACCACCTTTGAGTGGCCCCGCATTCACGTGTTTATATAGCGTCCTATCCAAGAGCAGTGTGTGGCCACCCCCTGGGCATTAATTCATGTTTCAATCCCGAGAAAAGGCAGTTAATGAAGTGAGGCAGAAGTTGAGACCTCGTCTCACCCCATAAATGGAAATCCATAAAGGACCGACAGAGGAGAGATTGCATATGATAGGGAAGGAATCTGTAGAGGAGACTGCATGCACAATCTGACTGAGAAGACATGGGCGTATGGCATTGGGAGAGAAGCTCGAGCACGCCTATGCTAGGTGATTTTTTGAGTATATGTATGTAGTTTTGATATTTTGTGAGGGTCGATGGTCGAGCTATGCTCTCGCATTTTAAAGATTTTATAAAGCACGTTGGTTATATGGTTATGTAATTCGATATGAGACTTCTGGTGTAATGAAATTCAACTTCCTATTTCCATGCTTTATTGCCTCTGATACTGAATGTTTATGATTGAAGGATTCACATGGTTGTTTATGACTGATTTGTAATGGGTGTTACATTATATCTTGGTTATAGTGTTTTCAGTCTCCTGAACTTTGAATCCAAGAAGATCTTGTTTTCTGTGTTTTTCCTCCTTAGGTTGTTGGAAGACCTATTTTCCAGAGAAGACCTTTCATTTTATCCTCAATTTCTTCCTCCTTCTCACCCTTACTACAACTTACTGACTAAAGTTGAATAGAGGCCTCATTTGCGGGTGCATGTTGGTCCAATTTTCCGAGTTAAAACGATATTATCCTGAGCCTGTGCCCATTCTACCCCCTTTAAAATTGTTCACTGTGACACATAAACTGATGGGTATTGGGATTACCTCTGCTGCAATCCAGAGGTGACTTCTGGTGCTAACAGGCTATAACTAGGGTACCCATGTATGGTAAGTTTCTACCATTCAATAACGAATCTTCTAGTAGCAGTAAGGAGGTTCTTTGTTGCTAATAAATGGGTTCATACGTAATACATATGGATCATAGACATAGGATAATGTAAAAATGAAAGATGGAGTGGGGACCTATCCTATATGTTAGTCAAAGAAATAATACCTGCCAAAGTCACGAATGGGCGAAACAATGCTAGAAACCGCAAGAATCCCTGGATTAAACCACCAAAAACAACTCCTTTCACAGCACTATTAGTCCACTAGGCCAAAATATTAGCACAAACTATGTAAAGTGGGTAAACATTTTCTATAAATAGTAAAAATAACCAATTTTACCATACCATTTCACATTTTCACCTAAATAGTGCATTTTGGACCAAATTTCCTACGACCTTCAAGTGCCAATTGCAAGAG
>ML815959.1:17236-27619 GCA_009831015.1 Picea engelmannii | reverse complement strand
GAAACTTGTATGCAAATTGGAACAAACTAAATCGTGATCAATCGAATGATAACAGAGATGCATGCGCTCTGTTCAATTTGTTATCACCAATTTAGGGTAAACAGATCCGCTTTAGATAATTCAAAAGTAATGAAATGATTTTCATGAACCAATTCCAATCGAAACAAATAGTTTATGATGCTTCAGCCATCGACAAAATCATTGTCGAATCCAAACGAAATCAACAGGATCGTTTTTTCAAATTAATAGAACTATATTAAACATATACAAACGATCATGCTATTTGAAAATCAAATCGAAACTTGTATGTAAATTGAAACAAATGAAATCATAATTGAATTAATCAGTTGATAACAGGATATGTGGGATTTGTCAAGCATTTGTTATTGCCAATTGGGAGCAGACATAATCGATTGACATTCAACGAAATCATCACTTGAATCAATTTCAAAATGAACTATTAGCGGAGTTTTTCATACGAATTAAACAGAGACAAAATATGTCAATCTGAGCTTAACAAAATCGTTTTTGAAAATCAAAACCAACAGAGCAACATCAAATCTATTTTCGATACCAATCCAACTCATACAAGAAATCGTGCTAACTCAAGACACGCAGCAATCGTTTGCAAATCAAATCAAAATAGGAACGAATCAAAACAGTTCGGGTTTGACACAATCGTTATGAACCAAAACAGTTCCACAATTTTAGCAAATATATCTTTTTCACAGGTCGAATGTAATCCAAATCCAAACGAGAATGTTGATTCAATACAAAACAGATTCGTTTTTCCAATTTAATAGACTACCTTGTATTTATCAAGCCAATCCCTAATAATGATGCATTACACTTATAAAAGATCATACCAATTCAATCCTACGAAATCGTTTCAAAATCAAATCATAAGAACTAAATCAGAGCCGATGGCATCCAACCACAACAAAGTCATCTCAAATCAAAACATAACCGTGTTCTAATTTTAGCATAAAAATCTCTTGTACAAGTCAGATGCAATCAAAATCTAAGTGAAAGCAAACCCCATTGAGTACGTTAATTCAAACCAACAGAATTATTCTAAAACGAATCAAACCCAGTCAAAACCAATCAATTGCTAAACTGGGCATGACAAAATCGCATAACCAAAACATAGCTACATTTGAGTTTAGCAAAATGAATCTACTATACAGGAAACAAAATCATTTCAAATGTATTTAAACGAACAGAGCAAATTTGAAAGCAAAACCCAATACGTTATATTAATTCGAGCAAAATTACAAAGAAAAATTCATATTGAAATTCATACCTGGACAATAAGAAACGACTTCGATTATGATAATTTGGAATTGACGACGGTTGTTTCTGATTCGACATTCCTGAAGACAATCGAACCAGTAGTTTTTTGCTTCTTGTCATTATCTTGAAACCTGTCTCTTTCTTTTGACAGCACTGCAACTTGCTCCTCCAACGATTTGATCTTCGATTGCAATAAGGGAACGTCGGTGTAATAGCGCTCTAGCCACACATTGCATTGGATGCATGATTTTTGATCGGTCTTTGACATAACAGCCGAGGTTTTGTTTAATTCACCAGGGTTTTCATTATGCAACTTGATTCCCAGGTATTTAGGATTGTTTTTGAGACAAGGGGTAAATTAGAAACATATTCATAGGGTTGCTCGGAGCATAGGCCATGCGAATAGGGCTACTCTTCAGCCAGGAAATGCTCGATATCGAATTCTGATTCTTCACTCAGAACTATGGGCTTTTGGTCGACGTTTGGCTTAGGTTTATTCCAGGCAAGTCTCGATATCAATCGAGCATTCTTTTTACCCTTGCTGTCAACATTAGGATTACCCTTGACTTTCTTACTCACAGGTTTCTTGACAACCTCAATATTGTCTGTTATGATGTCGGGTAGGTCGATGTCAGGGAAAACCGAGGATTTGGCAGGGGGTAGAAGAATATGAAAAGGCACAGGTGGCCCGACCATAGTCTCACTAACCACGACTTTATCGATTTGAGCAGACTCTAGATCAGCAAAGCCATTTCTAGACAGAAAGGCTTGCCAATTATCACCATGGAGGTTTAAATTGTGGACAACGATGAGACTAATCAAGCCGTGATGAAACAAGTTTCTATTAGCCTTCTCGTGTTTGAACCTCTTATACATCTTGTAAATACTACATAAGAAGTAATGTGGCATGTTCAAAGGATAGCCCATGAAATTCATTAATAACCGGAGGTGATACAGAAAAACCAATCCATACCGACCTTCACAGGTCACAAATTGTTTCACAATTACCAAAAGATCATGCCACCTGGGTTTGAGGGTGGAAATAGGCATACCTTTATCACAGGAGACAACCTTCCTTGATACGAATAGTAATGGCCACGGCACGTCGTCAACTTTGGATTTTTTAAACCATCGTTGGCCCGTGGCTGCTAGTCCTGTAGCAGAGCTTATGAATTCTTCATTGAGTTCAAGTTGAATGTCACCTACTTTATCCCTACACCCATCAAAGGTGAGGGCGAATTGTTGGGCAACCGAAAGGTTGAAACCCTCAAACCTTTGTATAAACACGAGCCAACCACTATCTTCTAAATTCTTTTGAGCATTATCGAATAGTAACAAGGCTTGGTTTCCATTTGGCTCTATGTGCACCACCGGTGCCATAAAAAGTAGCACATGGTGAGAGAGGTGAACGGGCCAGGGTTTGAACACAACATACGTAGGGGCAGAATGCTCACAGCCTTACCCAAAACTAGCAAAGGTGAACCGGGATAGGGGGAAACATTAATGACAGAATGTGCGAAGGTGGTGGAGTTGGTTTAGCCCATGCACAATAGTCATATCCTATAGTAAAAACGCCAGCGCAAATAACTATTCAACCCACTATTGCATAGGTTAAAAACCATGTTATTCGATCAATGAAACCTTATGGTAGACCGACCAAACATTCGTGCGGGTAAAGTTTTATTATAGCTTTAAAACCGAAGCAATAATTCGAAATCACACCAAGGGTCCGATCATATGAAACATGTGTTATGTGAAAATATTTGTACCAAGGGTCTAACCATAACACCAATGTGTTTTCATGAAAACAATGTGTCAATTGAATCGATCAAAGAACATATAAATCCCATCATCAATGCATCACAAACTCAATCACTCATAAAACGAAATTATATAATCAATCAAAGAATGCCAAATGAGTAAAGATCAAGGGGTCTTGCCAATTATATAACGATAAGTAAATTGGAAATGCAATGGGCATATCGACAAGAATGATTACAACAATCTAGTGATGATTTTAATGTGACTTCGAAAACCAATTTTTCACGCTTGCAGTCATGAAAACAAGAACTAAGGTAGGTGTGCAAATGGCGCAAAAATAATAGTGTCGTTTTACTCAAGGATTGCGATGAAAATCAAGGTTTTCAAAACACTGGTGTAGGCAGCTTATAAGGACAATAGAAAAATGTGAATTGGCTGCCAACACATCCCTATACATGATTGTTATCAAAACAGACCACGTATATATAGCCATGTACGAGATTGTGTAAAATGCAGCTCGCATACAAGTCCGTAACTTGGTTTTTTAAAGGAAATTGACTCAAAAATTGGATTTTTCTTGCAGGATGGTACTTGAATAGAGATAAAGAGACCATGAGGAAGTTGATGTTGTAGTGGAAAGATATCCAAGGGCCCAATTAGCATTAAAAATATGTGGGCATTATAAGTTTTAGGCTCTCAAAGGGATGAGGGCTCAAGTGAGGTTGCTCCAAATGCTGGTGACATTTTGGGATCCGGATATAGAGGCCTTCAATGATCTAGGTGGATATCGGTGGCCACCCACCTTTTCCAACTGGCTCAAAACAGTTTTCTGGCAATTTTGGTAATTTACTATTTTTAGTAGTTTTTAACTTCTGGGGCCATTTTGAGGGCCTAATTGAAGGTTTTTCAGGATATATCTTCTCAATGATTTCCAAAGGCTTTGATTGAGCCCCCAAAAAGAATCACCTCGATGATACCTTTCCAACGAGCTATCGTGCACCCCAAACGGAGATTGTATGCCAAAGTTACGCCCCTGGGAAGTTGATACACCAAACTACCCAAAACGGGGTCCACAAAACTATTGGATTTTCATCTTCTGGGGTTAGGGATTTGGATTTTCTTTATGATAAAAATGAATTTGGAGCCTCATTGTAAAATCATATTCTTTTGAATATGAGTAGCGAACACATCTCTTCTCAAAGATAAGTTGCCACCATTCTAGCGAGTCTTTCACTCTGTATTTTTATAGTCTTTGTACATTTTCGCTCATTAATAGAAAATTGTGTATTACTATATCTCTGTGTTTATGGTTTCATATTTGATACATTTATTTTATATGATTGGATATCCGAGACATCTCTCTACATTTCTTTACTATATCTCTGCTCTCATTTAGTGTTGAAAATAATCTGGGTCAGTGGTATCAAAGCAGACTTCTCTTGATTGTTTTTCAGTGCATGTCCCCAATGAGGTCTGAGTATAGAAATTTGGGTCTCGAGCTTGTCTCTCTTGAGTAAAATCTCTCTCACATGCCCAATAAACCCTCCATGGTGGAAGAAAATAAAAATTACAGAGAAGACGATTCTATTAATCTGTTGCTTCAGCAATCTCTCACGTGACAGAGGGACAAAATGATGGAGAATTTTTTCCACATCCTTCAACGCATGTCAATAACAACAAAAGTGTCTTCATCCAGAATCCACTTTTTGGGAACCTCGCCTTTCAAAGTACAAGTTAATTTTGATATTCCCATATTTGAAGGATAGATAGATGTGAATGCCCTAGGAAAATGGTTAAATCTCTTAGAAGGTTATTTCTTTGTTCATAATTTCTCCGACAGGGAAAATATCACCTTTGCACTCCTTAAGGCTCTCCCCCATGAAAAACATTGGTGGGAAACTTACTGAGAGCAGTTCCACAAAGGATTCTGGAATATATGGGGTCGAGCCCACTTGGGATTTTTTTTTGGATGCAGTCAAGGAACAGTATTACTCTGTTGGAAACTATGAGGACCAATAACTGAGATGGACCACAGTACGAAAAGAGAGAGGCCAAGAAGTTCTGGAGTTCACCAATACCTTCCATACCTTGCGAACCAAGATGGGTATCAAATAATTTGAACAACATTTGGTTCTGAAATACCATGGGGCTCTACACATATACATCCAAACTGAAATGGACTTTCTGGACATCTCATCACTCGGTGTTGCTTATCAAAATGTTGTTAAAATTGAGTAGAAATTTAAGCACCAGAACAAATAGGATTTTGGGCCTACAAATCCAAAACAAACAAAGAATGATAAATATGGCCCTAACAAACAGTCTCCTGAAAACCAGTCCAAGCCACAGGAAAATAAGGGTCACAGAAAGACACAGAAGTACATTGGAAAATGGTGCGATTTCCACAAAATATCCTTGCACAACACTGTTGAATTCCACTCAAAACAATCATTGGTGGTCGAGATCAAAGACAAGGAGCCGAAAATTGATTCAGAATCTGATTTAGAAAATATTGATAGAACATAGATCATCGATGCAGACCCCACTGTAATTCTCGTAACTGCAGCAATTCAACCAGAAGAACCAACAGATCCTGAAGAGGGGGAGCACATTTTTCATTCATATATGTGGGTGAAGGGGACCTCGTTGCATTTAATTCGATAACGGAAGCTAGAAGAACCTCATCTCAGTAGAGGTCTTCAAACAGTTGGGATTGTCGACAACACCACACCCGCAACCATACAACATCGAGTGGCTTCACCAGGGATGAGATCTTCGTGTCATCCAGCAGTGTCGATTTTCTTACGACATCCATCCCTTCAAGGATGAGGTATTATTTGATGTTTCCCCGTTGTATTTCTATGATGTTCTCTTGGGAAAGCCATATATGTGGAAGTGCCATGCTATCTATGAGTCTCGACCCCATAGTGTCACTGTTACTCTGGGGAGTCATCTCTACAATATACTAGAGGTAGTTCCAACTATTGTCCCACCAAAACAATGTCGCAAGGTAGTATCTCATACTAAACAAATTTAGCGTCTTCACAATCTATTCAAAACGTGAATGAAAGGATACTGCAACCACTATAGCCTCAGCACAAGCACCTTCTATCCAACAGAACTAGGTCGAAAAGATTGCAGAAAAGTGTTATCGCATGTTCTAGAGAGTCTTTCACTCTGTATTTTTACAGTCTTTGTACATTTTCATTCATTAATAAAAAAATTGTGTATTATTGTATCTCTGTGTTTATGGTTGCATCTCTGATACATTTTTTTTATATTATTGGCTATCTGAGACATCT
The DNA here is from genome assembly GCA_009831015.1 of Picea engelmannii. Lineage (NCBI taxonomy): Eukaryota > Viridiplantae > Streptophyta > Pinopsida > Pinales > Pinaceae > Picea > Picea engelmannii. The sequence goes on along the minus strand of ML815959.1, from coordinate 21,263 downwards.
CTCTACATTGATTTACTATATCTCCACTTTCATTTCATGCTGAAAATAATCTGGATCATTCAACCTTGATGGGAAACCATTAAGAATTGAAGTCGAGGATATATACTTTCTTACAGGATTGTTGTGTCAGGGTAAGGTGGTGAACCTCAAATCCAGGGGAGATGGGAGTGGCATGAACATAGAGAAATACATCACCACTCACCATGTTGCAGGCACAGAAAAGGTAAGGAGCCAACTCCCTATTTGGGCGATCAACAACATAAGTTTAAAGATCGTCGTTTGTGTACTAACACAAATCATGGGGTCGGCCTCATTGCACCAGGAATCAAGGTCATTTATGTTCTACTCAGTGGAGTTCTTATAGCCCACAATGTATGATTGGTGTATCTCACTATTGGCTACTATGAAGATCCAGATGACAGACTACAAACTGGGTAGGAAGAGGAACTTTGGGTTCGCATCTTGTTACACATTATTTTGGTCACCCTGATGATGATTCTACAAACATGTGTTCAGGATATCAAAAGCATGTTTTGCATGAGAAAAATGACTGATTTCTTCCTCTACAAGGCATGTTTTTAGAATGACGTCGCAAGATGACAGTAGTACATAGTGCAAAAATCCTTGATTTCCGCAGGCTGCTCTATACCTGGCTCGTGGGGTTTCTGCAAGCTACTATATAGGCAGGGTGCGGTGGCGTTTGAAAGCTAAAAGAAGAAAGAAGTTCACGAAGTTTCTAGAAGGATAATATTATAGAATGTGAGGTGGCGTCTGTATGGTTGTGATCCTATTGGCTTCTCTGATTTGGTGGGATCATCCTCATCCTTTTAACCACTTCACCTTCTCCTATATAATGATGGGTTTCTCATGGAAAAGGTTAAGAAAGATTGAGCAAAGAATTGTTGAAAGAATAGGCTGAAGACTGTGTGAAGGATCCTGTTGCAACTGATGCTTGAGGCCTCCATTTGTCCATCAAGATTTTTTGGACCATCTTCATACAAATTCGGAGCAAGTGTATGTGTCTGTTGGAACAAAGGACCACTAAAAGGGAACTTGTGACATCAAGGCAATTTGGTTGTATCTTCCACTTTTACTTAATATAATACAGTGACATGTTTATTTCCCATAAAATCATTACCATTTTATTACATGAATCCTTGATCACATGTTTAGGTTTTCATTGAATCTATTATTTTTTCTTTCACTTTGGTTGGTTTGTGTCATTACAGATTTGATCTCACAAGAGAACCAGAGTGAAGAAGGGACAACAAAGATATAAAGAAGTGATATTTAAAGGTATGTCATCCATTCCTTCTTTGGTAGTAAATTCAATGATTGTAACTTAGGGAAAGTGTCATGTCTTGTCTTGTTTTGTTCTAGATCCAGATGGATCTAGGGATATTAGTTTATGTCTGTATTCACCGATTTATCCAATAACAAAATTGGCGATTCCAGTGGGGATATGACTTGTTTGTGGTTTTTTGTTGGCCATTTTCTTTTAGCCTAACTTTCCTCACTTTATTTCAGTCTCTGAGTCTATGGGGCATCCATCCAGACCCTCTGGATTTCAAAGTTCACTTAGGCCCCTTGTCCTCTTTCCAAATTTATTTTGTTTACAGACACTTCTACACTGTACCCATACACAGCCTACAGAAACTTTTGATTTTCGCACCCTAACTATTTGTCCCAGTGCGTACTTTCCATGACCTACCCACAGCTAGCCTATAGAAACCTTTGATTTACACACTGTAATCTACTGCTAGGTTGCGATAGCGTCTGTAAAAATTTTGGATTGGGTCCTGTCATATTTTGATGCCCAGTTCTTATTTAGCCAGCTAGGAGGAACTTTTAATGCCAGTATTTGACTGATTTATGAGCTTGAAACTTGTTGTCGATTGGTTTTCGGAGATCAAACAACTTTCTTAGTCATTTTTCCAGTTTTACCTTTTGATTTTTATCAACAAGGATATAATATCTGATTTTTCATCTGAGTGTTTGATTGATTAAAAGTCTTTTGATTGGATTTAAAGTTTTGGATTGATTACATTTTCTGGATTGCTTGATGATTGGAAAGTCATTTTTCGTTTTCATTTGATGAAACACTTTCTTGTCATTTTTACTTTTATCTTCATTGAAATATTGATTAAGGTACTTGTTGAGTGTATATATTTTCTTTGATTACTTGTCTTTTCCTCATCATACCCCTGATCTAGTTTTAGAAAGGAGGAATTTAAAGTCACTTATTCTTTTAAGTAATCATACATACGAAAGTTTTTTGCATTCAAAGAATTTTTGTTAAGAAGAGAAAATTGAAAAATATCATTGTTTATGGTTGTTTTCAATTGTGTTCATTCAAGAAAAAGAAAGTCCATTTCATAGCTTACATCATTCCAAAAAAATACCTTCTCCTTGTTGTAGATAGATTTCATTAAAAGAAATATTGCATCATTCATTTCTACTTGAATATTATTGGGTCTGGTCTTATCCAACATTGGTTTCATTTATGTCTCCCTCTTTCGTAAACAACAGACTCTAAAAAACATTATGAAATCTAAAAATAAATTAGTAACTTTTATTTTCTAGGGATCTTTTACACCAACATTAGCTAGGCTAGAGCTTTGGAATAAGCTGTGAGACACACTCTCCAAAGCACAAAAAACACAATAGCATCTTGTGACAGGGACTATTCAAATCCATTTGTAACATTTTGTCCTAGGAAGCCCTTCTCACACAAGGGTCAACCTTGAGGTCGCATTGAGACTGGTTGAGTTACTCACCCTGCTTTGTTGGTCTCGGTGTAGTGATTGTGTGTATTATGGGGGTCACTTGAATGATATACCCACAATGATGAGTGGAAGCCTCTCAAGTTGATTTTGGGCTAGATACCCTGCCTTTGCACATGGATTGGACTGTCGACTGTTTCCCCATGCATCATTGTTATTCTTGGTAGCCTTAGTTTCCTATCTTCTTAGGGTCTTACATGAGGTGACTGTGGAGGGGAAAGTCTTCATAGTACCTGGAATTGACATTGGCCAAACTCACTCGGGCTCCTTGGAGGGTATACCCATGATTATGTGTGGGAGATTTCACCAGGGTGTAAGTCCATTAAGCAGATCATCAACGTAACTTTTCCACCCGCTCTATCCTAGCCCCTTCTTGTCTTGACTTCGTGACATTGGATTTCATCACCAACTAGTGACTTCTAAATAAGAAGGTTTTGTTTGCTTGGTTTGATTCCTATATTTTATTAGCGAGTGTTGTTTGTTTCTATAGTTGGCCATAGATTTTTTTTTTCGTAAAATATTTGGTTTAGCCAACATTGACCCTCCCTGTCATTCACGTAGGATGCAACGACTACCCCTAGAATATCCAAAAGGTTCTCAACCCTTGCCTACTAATCCACCAGAGGGATCTCCTCAACAGAGCGACGTCCAGGACAACATACCTTCACAAGCGGAAAGAAATGACTCTTTAGACAATTTTCGAATTGTTTCTGATTCTCTAGATGCTTTCCAAATACCTCTTGGATACGAGAGATGTATTCTCCCACTGAATTCATTTGGAGAACTTGTTGTTGACACTTCTAGAATACCAACCATACCTCTTATTGGCCAGGAAAACAAGGATCCATTTTGGACCACTGACATATTTCGAACCCCACCTCACACTATTCGAGACCTTTACAACTTAGGGGCATGTGTTGATGTACTTGTCATCTCTGAACTTCCTGAAACACATGCTACCTACACGATACCTCTAGATCACTTTGCTAGTACAACTTTCTATCTCTTTGTTGGTTCAGATACACATTTAGTTGGTCCTAGCTCGACCATTCCTCTCCATATGGCCCATTCCAAAATGGTCCCACATGTTATGACTATTCCCACTTGGAATTTGGTGGCTATCCAAGCTCCCATTGGCACACCACTTTCATCTAGACCCATCCTGTCACTCCCTCTTGGGTATAATGCTTTGAATACTTCTATCCTTATTCCTACCCAGGTTCCATCCGAAGCTTCTGAAGTTT
>ML815958.1:135984-183097 GCA_009831015.1 Picea engelmannii | reverse complement strand
TAGGGTGATTGGACACCTTTGGAAGCAGGGCCGAGTTATTGAGGGTTTTAGCCTTCTATTGGAGTGTGGCATTCTTCAACTGGAGAGTTTGGCATTCAGATATGCTTGTATTGATCTTCATTTCTTATTCAGCCCTTGGAGGCATATTTTGTATTAGCGGGAGCATTTTGTAGCAGCTCTTATCTATTGTCTATCTTCTTGGCCATCTGTTGAGCATTCCAGATCGACATCTTCATTGTAGCAGGTTCTCTATTTTATGAATACAGAAGAATTGAGATGTTTTGGGATTGTCTATCTTATTTCATATGGTTGAGGTATGTTCCATGGTTATCTCTTTATGTTATTTGTTGCATACACACATATAAACACATCTAAAAGGTAGATCAACAAAGTGTTTGACGAAATACCTCACTCAGAAAAAGTTTTAAAAAAGACACCAAAACAATGATGATCCTTGCATAATGGCTTGGGATCATTACAGATGGTGTTGCGAATGGTAAGTTTAAGTGAGAGTACTACAAGGAAAAATTATGACCAAATGAGGCTTATCGGGATGGCTTTGCCACCAGATAAGCCATTTAATTTCTACCCATTACTGTAATGATGAGGATAAGACGTCGGGTTTTCAAGGCATCATTTTGGGATAGGTGCTTGGACGTTCGGGTGGTGAAAGCAATGTTGGATCGTGGTTCATGGTATAAGATAGGTTCGTGAATTTGCTAGATGAAATATATTCGTGGCTTATCATTGCTATGCATGTTTCATATTTTGATATGATTTGTGCCTTTAACCATGTTCAAGAGCTATGAGAGGATTAATTAGGTTTAGGCATATGGGTATGAGGGATATGCGCATGGGTTTAATACTAAGGTCGTAAGATCTAGTTTAGTTTTTCATATTTATTGTAGTTTTATGAGCATAGGAAAATAAATACCATGTTACCTTTTCTTTCACCTTTGTATGATTTATACCCATAACATGTGTGACTGCTTCTAAATTGTCAAAATTCATCCTTTTAGACTGAAGCTTCTTGAAAACTTGGTACGAGAATGTCCTGTATTTATGATGTGCTTATCTTCTTTTGTATTTGGTTTTGCAAGGTGATCATGTAAGTTTGGAAAAGAGTTCTGAAGGGGCTCTTTGACCTTCCCCCATGCAAAAGATGTTGTATATCTGTAGGCAAGAAGATTCAACATTATAATGGAGAAAAGATGACAAGAGTAAAAGAAATCAGTCAAATTTTAGAAGTACATCTTATCACTTATCATATGATCTCATGCTAAAAATGAAATTGCTCTTCTTTGAATGGATTATTGACAGAAGTAGCATTCAATAGTGAAACAGAGGAATATATATATTTGCATATCATGCCAAAATGAAATTTCCCTTCTTTGAATGGATTATTAATAGAAGTAGCATTCAACAGTGAAACAGGGGAATATATATATATATATATATGTGTGTGTGTGTGTGTGTGTGTGTGTGTGTGTGTGTGTGTGTGTGTGTGTGTGTGTGTGTGTGTGTGTGCCATAAGAACAGATCCCACCTAACTTGCTTCAAAGATTTACTCTTATTGGTTTGAAGATAAATTTCACAATATAAGTAGATTAGACTCCCTAGTTAGGGCTCCACTCTTAAGAAGTTTCCTTCTTAGTTAGTGTAGGCTTTAGATGAAGACTAGTAAGTTGACTTAGGGTGATTATGAAATCGACATTTTCTTGGAGCAATTATGTTGCTGATTCATATGGAGTTTGGTATCTCATGAAAGCCAATAATGACTTTTACTCTGTTTGTTTTAGATGGAAAAAAGTGGATTTTTCAATTAGACAAGTATAGATGAGACATTTTTCAACCAGAACCCACTTCCAGCAAGCCGGTTCAGTACTTCGATGGGGTAGTTGTGATAATTAGTGAGAGGTGACTTCCCCAGGAAGAATGCCCCATTGCCAATAGGCTTGTTCAGTACCCTGATGGGTTTGCCTAGTTGTACCATAGACCGGTACCCACTGGCAGCAAACCTGTTTAGTATCCCGATGGGTTAGTCTCTTAAACCCTTTTTCCATCAGAGACTTCTTGTCCATAGTCACCTATTTTGGTTTGTATTAAAGATTGCTTTGCATGGTGACAGGGGAGGCTCGTCTGAAAACCTTTTTATAGGGTGGGATGGTATTGGGTTGGAAGGCATATACTCTTCTTTTGTATGTCTATTAAAGATTTCTCTGAAGGAAAAATAAACTTTTATGCACATTATTTCTTTAGAGTGATCCAGATGTATAATTTTGTCTAAAGTTGTCCATAAGAGAATGACCTAAAGTTTCCTTAGGGTACCAGTACATCCTCTGCCATAAAATTTTTGGTAGTGTGCCCATGGTAGAGAGTGTTCATATACTCATATGTTACTCTTGAATAAGATAATCCAATGAATACTATTGAAGTCAGATTAGGGTGAGATAGTTGTTTATAGGCTAATATATATATATATTTTAAATCATGCTGAAATACTGGGTAACGACAACTTCTAGTCTTTGAAGCAAATTATGGTTCTTTGAGCAGTCATAGGAAAAAATTGTGTTCCTCTTTTTAATAAACAAAACCAAAAGAAATTAAAGTTATTCTAAGCAACATAACCAAAAGAAATTAAAATACTTGTCAGCAACAGAACCAAAAGAAATTAAAATACTTCCCTTTAGTTGTCAATAGGAGGGCTTCCATTTGGTATTGCATTTAGCTTTGTGGTTCCATCTTAAGTGGTTGTTTCATGGCTTCATACTTCAGATTAATGGACATAAGATTTTGAAATATGGTTTGTCAATTAGGTAATATGTCTTGATAGCACTGTAGAAGGACAGACTCAGGTACAGGACTGGTACCGGACTGGTACTGGACTAGATTAGGATTTCTGGTACCGAAACAGAATAGAATATTGTTGATTCCTACAAATGATGTTTAGCAAGTTCATGAAGGCTCAAATAGATTATAAAAATTTGCTTACGAAAGAAAAGAAAATTTGTGAAAGTAAAACAAAAGGAGGTAAGAGTGTTTTGATACCTTCAGCTTATTAACAAAATTCGATCCACACCTATGTACAAAAAGTTTCAAATAAACCAATCAATCAATGTGGGTCAGTAGGAGGATCTTCTTCCTTACTGATCATCTGCATGTCTGAATTATGTAATATACGAGTCAAGAATTCTTCTTTTGATAGAGGTTTGTTGTAAACTCGCAATCGATGACCATTCACAATTAGTGGTGTCTGTTGTTCATCAATTGTCTTTATCCTGATTGAACCATTATTGTAGATAGTGTCAACTTCATAAGGTCCCATCCAACAGGTGGTTAACTTTCCTTTAAAGTTCTTGAATCTGCTATCATACAATAGGGCCCAATCTCCTTGTTGAATTTTTTTCTTTTTGATATACTTGTCATGCCATTTTGTTCTCTATTCTTGAATGAGGGTAGTCCTTTGAAGTGCTTCCTGCTTGGTTTCATCCAACTCATTAAGCTACAATAGTCTTTTCTATTGGGCTTCATCCAAGTTCATTCCAACTTGTACTTCAGTCTTGAAGGTTTTGATATGAAATTCTATAGGGAGAAGCACCTGCTTCCCATACACTAACTCATAGGGTGTATGTCCTATTGTATTCCTCCAGGTGATTCTATAAGCCCATAAGGCTTCTAATAATCTATCATCCCAATCCTTATGGTGCAGTTGTACTGTTTTGGTAAGAATGGACTCAATAACTTTGTTGGTGGATTCTACTTGTCCATTTGCTTGTGGACGATAGGGTGTAGATTTCCTGTGTTTGATTTGGTATTGTTCTGTAACAACTTTGACTTGATGAGAGGTAAGTTGAGTTCCCTGATCAGTCACAATTTCTCGCAGTACACCAAATCTAGTAAAGATATCATTAAAAAGGAAATCTACCACTGATTGTTCACTTGCAACTGGTAAATCCTTTGCTTCAACCCATTTAGTCACATAGTCAGTGCATACAAGTATATACTTTTTCTTTTTAGATGCAGGGTTAATGGGCCCTACAAAATCTAATGCCCATTTCTCAAATGGTTCAATGACTATTTGGGCTTGAATTGGCATTTGATCTCGTGCAGTAGGCTTACCCATTCGCTGACATTCATCACAAGTGGATACATAGGTTTTAACATCTCTGAAAATATGGGGCCGGTAGTAACCTGATTGTAGAACTTTGTAAGCAGTCCTTTTGTCTGTGAAGTGTCCTCCACAAGGGCCATCATGGAAGGCTTGTAAAATATCATGAATTTCATCTTCCCTTACACATTTCCTGATCACCAAATCTAGTCCTGTTTTGTAGAGGCAATCATCGTGCCACATGTAATTTGCACTTAGTTGAATTACTTTTTGTTTTTCTCTAGGAGACAATTTTTGAGGCATCTTCCCTGTCACAAGATAGTTAGCAACATCTTCATGCCACAGAGTGAATGTAGAAATAACAAATAAATTTTCATCAGGAAAGGTATCTTCTACTGGTGCATTATCTCCCAGATGAATCATTCTAGATAAGAAATAAGCCACACGGTTATCTTTACCAGGTCTATCAATAATGTTGATATTAAACTCTTGTAGTAATAAGAGCCATCATGTAACTCTAGGATTTGTTATAGGTTTTTTCATTAAGAATTGTATGGATGAATGATCAATGTGTACAAAAGCTTGATATCCTGTAATATAGTGTCTAAATTTATTGATAGCATGGACTATAACTAGCAATTCTTTTTCTGTGATCGTATAATTAACTTCAGCTGGAGACAGATTTTTATTGACAAAGTAAATAACATAGGGCACTTGATTTTCTCTTTGTCCAAGGACTTCCCCTAGGGCTGTGTCTAAGGCATTGGTACATATATGAAAAGGAAGGGACCAATTTGGTCCTCTTAATACAGGGGTACTTGAAAATTTCTGTTTTAGAATTTCAAAAGATATTTGGCATTCATCATCCCACTTAAATTCAGCTTCTTTGGATAATAATTTAAATAAAGGGGTAGCTAGGCTTGTGAAATTTGGAATGAATCTTCTATAGTATCTAGCATGTCCTAAAAAGCTGTGGGCTTCCTTTTGTGAGTAAGGTATTCTAATTTGTGTGATGATATAGATTTTTTCCGGATCAACTCTCATGCCAGAATGGGAAATGTGATGTCCTAAAACAATACCTTCAGTGAGCATCATTTTTTATTTTCATTACTTAAGGACAGATTAGTTTCCTTACACCTAATCAAGACTTTTTCTAAATTGGCCAATGCTTCCTGGAAGTCTTGTCTATGGACTATAAATTCATCCATGTAGACTTCCACACAATCATTGGTCAAGTCAGAGAAAATGGCTAGGAAAACTCTTTGAAAATTAGTTGGGGCATTGCAAAGTCCGAAAGGGAGAACCCTATAAGAATATGTGCCCCAAGGGAAAGTGAAAGTGGTCTTCTCCTGATCTTCAGGTGCTATTTGTATCTGGTTATAACCACTAAACCCATCCAATAATGAAAAATACTTCTTTTTGGACAGGGTATCCAACACCTGATCAATAAATGGTAAGGGAAAGTAATCCCTATGTTTTTTTAACTCTCGAAAGTCTACACATATCCTCCACTTACCATTTTTCTTGGGAACTATGATGAGTGGAGATACCCATTGACTATATGAAATGGGGTATAAGAGATTGGCTCAAAGGAGTTTTTGCAATTCCTCTTTTACAATATCTTTAAGGGCTGGATTCATCCTTCACTGAGGCTATCTAACTGGTCTGATTTGGTCATTAGTGTAGATATGATGTGTGCATGTGTCAGGGTGAATGCCTTTCATGTCTGCATAATCCCATGTAAAGACATTAAATTGTCTTTGGATCATTTCAATCACTTGTGTCTTTTTTTCTGGCTCCAAACTAGAGTTGATATACAAAGGTTTTCCTGGGCTAATCTCAACAAGTTCAGTAGTTTATTCCTTATCTAAGAAGGCTGGTGATAAAGTGTATCATTGATTGATATCAGAGTGCCAAGTTTGTTGAAATTTGGAACTAAAAATATGTGACAATTCTGCAAAAGACCTTGGGTATTCAATGCAATTTGTGTCAGCCAAAAATAAGCTTAAGACTTGTTCATCTAATTGTTCTTGTATTCCTCTTACTTGTTCAAGTGATAATAGAGTTCTGATGCAATCTTCCTCTCCATAAGGGTTTTCTAACCAAATAGGTATTTCCTGTGCTGGTTGGGTAGGAGGGAAGAGGACAAGTTTTTGACTATGTGTGCCATTGGATATAGTCATCTAACCAGATCGACAGCTGATAAAGGCATCTGCTATGGCCAGCCAAGGGAATCCAAGAACCACAGGGTGTCTTGGTTTGGAGGATGATTTAGAATAGATGACTAAAAAGTCTATTGGATATTCCCAAGAAGCTAGAGTGACTGTGACATCATCTAGACTTCCTACAGGGCTAATGACTAACTTATCTGCCAACTCGAGCATGGTTTGGGTTGGTCTTAACTAGTTGATTTGGGGCTTTTGCATAGTTTCAAAAGGAAATACATTAATAGCTGCACCCAAATCAATGAGTGTGTTTGGTAGAGAAATACCATTAATTTCAAGAGTGACAACTAGGTTTCCAGGGTCATTATATTTGTATGGCATTTCAGAAATAAATTCAGATAATTGTCCCACTACCTAAACAAGAGGAGGTTCCTTCTTCTTCCTTCTTGGTTTCTTAATGCAAAGATACCTTATAATTTTAGCGTATATAGAGATATCTTTAATAGCTTGCAACAAAGGTATTTTTATTCACACATTTCGTAATTCATATTCTATATCTTTATGTAGGGGTGGGTCAGGTTTCTTCATTAATAGTCTTTCAGGGTAAGATGGGAGATTAATCTGTTGGGGTACTTGTACAGACTGAGAAGTGATTGGGATAGGAGGAGAGGACTCTTCTTCTGCAGGGGTGGTTTTAGTGTTTTCTTCCTCAAAATGACTATCATTTTCTTCCTAAATTATTACTATAGGATCTCATTGGTTTACAACTTTCCCTGATCGTAGTTGAATTTCATAGGTGGGAAAGGTTTGAACTTTTGTATTCTACATAGGGTGGGTGGGTCAATTATTGGGGTTAGGGATTGGCTGGGAAGGGATTGTTGTTGGTCTTGGAGGGTTGTGGGTAGCTTGGTTTTGTGGTTGTTGATTGGCATTTATAGATACTTGATGTTGCTGATTAGGATTCAAGGAGTTTGTAAATTGTTGTTGTATAGGAGGTGGGAGTAAATCTTGCATCTGTGGTGGGTTGAATCTAGGTATTAATTGGGAAATGTTTGCAGGGTACTATGGATATGTAGGGTAAGAGGGATTCCCATACATAGGTCCCCTCCAAACTTGTTTCCAAGGCTGAGTTTGTTGAGGTGTCCATTGTGGATAAGTCATTGAGGAAGGACCCCATTGTTGTTGTTGATATTGTGTATTAGGATCATAAAATGTATTGGGATTTTGGTCTCTCCAAGGTCTTCTAGAAGGGTATGTTTTTTCTTGTGAGACTCCTCTTCCCCTATACATGGATTGTAGTTCAAGAAAGGTTGGACACTCAGATGTGGGGTGTTCTAGTGTACACAGACCACAGATTTCTATGAAATTTAATGGGCATTATTTCTCACTATTGTTGTGCTTCTTTCGGCATCTATGACAAAATATTTCTAAAGAATCTTCTTCTTGTTTATTTTTCAGTTTCAGAGTATCTAATTGGTTACTTATTGTGCTCAAGATGTCTATTTTAAAGTTTTCCAATAAGTTTCCTAACTCAGTTCTGGTGACAGTCCCTGAACTTTTTTTTGTATTTCTGCTAAAAGGATCTCTTGGTTCTTTGCCTGTTTTAGCTTGTCCTCTTGAGTATCTCCTACATTAATCTACAATTTCTGAAAAAGGTTTTTGGTGCACATCTCCTTAGCTCAACAAGTTTAAAACTTCTTTGCAATCATCCCTAAGACCTTTCAAGAATACAGTTCTTACTACAGCTGGGTCTGAGGTGAATAGTTTTGACTTTTGATAGTTGTATAATGCAAGATACTAGATATATAAAATATGCAGAACAAAAATAAAATGCTAGAAATGGAAAAATAACAGTAAAATATCCATCATAATCTCCACAATAACACATAAATGATATAAGAACAACAATAGAAATAACACTTTGATTCAGAAAGAAATGTTCACAAGCCTCTTCGAGGCAGCAACCTCCAATCGAGCAGCGCTCTGTTACAATAATCTCCAAGCTAGGGTTTTCATACCCTCGACCCTTATTTATACAAAATATCTATCAAGAGAAGCACCTAGAGGAAGATCCTTCTAGAAGCGAAAGCTTCTATTAGGTCTTCTTACATTCGCCTTATTCTATTTTATTGAAAGGCCTTATTAATATTGACCTTTATTACATCCGAATATATTAATCTACCTATGTGCAGGCTAGGACCCTAACATGTCTTCCCCCTTAAAAACAACCTTGTCCTCAAGGCTTGAGATGAGGAAACTACTGCAGAATGGTAGTTGGTTCCCAAGTGGCATCTGCTAGATTCGTATCTTTCTATTGGACTAGCACTTCCTTGATGGTTCGCTAACGCAGGCGATGTTCACACTAGTCCAAAACTGCTTTTGGTTGTAGACAAATGGATCCTTCTTCAGCTAACTCAGGAAGGTTGGTTTGAATTTGGCATCGAGTTCTAATCACCTTATTTAAGCATGAAACATGGAAAAATGGGTGTAGCTTCGACTGACTGGGCAAAGCTAACTGATATGTGACTTGTCCCACACGTTTGAGAACTGTATAAGGACCATAAAATTTGGGCGCTAGCTTCTGACAATGCTTGACCTTGAGGGAAGTTTGCTTGTATGGTTGTAGTCGCAGAAACACCTGATCCCCTTCTGCAAATTAACATTCAGAGCGACCTTGATATGATTGTTGCTTCATGCAATTTTGTGACATGAGCAAGTTCTCTTTAAGGGTACGAAGAATATCCTCTCAAACTATAAGTGTTTGGTCAACCGCCTGGACCTTCGAGGTACCCGATAAGTATGAGAGAACTAAAGGTGGCTTATGTCCATGTACTTCTTCAAAAGGAGTCATGCGAGTAGCTATATGGTAGGATGTGTTGTACCACCATTCGGCTAGGGGTATCCATTGAACCCACTGATGTTGTTTTTCAGAAGCAAAATACCTCAGATATGTTTCCAAACAATTGTTGACAACTTTCATTTGACCATCAGTCTAGGGATGATAAGTTGTGCTGAGATGCAATTGGTTTCCCTGGAGCTTAAACAATTCTTACCAAAAATTGCTTGTGAAAGTTGGGTCATGATCAGAAACAATTGAGTGCGGCATGCCATGAAGCTTGAAGACCTGGTCCATGAAAAGTTGAGCCACCGTGGATGCAGTAAATGGGTATTGAAGAGCACAGAAATGAGAATACTTGGAAAGGAAATCCACAACCACCATTATGAATGATTTATTCCCTGATTTGGGTAAGCTGGTAATAAAGTCCATAGAGATATCCTTCCAAATAGCCGGTGGAATCGGAAGCAGTTGTAGTGTGCCCAGATATTTGACTATTTCTCCCTTGTTGCGTTGACACACCTCACATTCAACTACAAAATTACGGATGTCATGTTTCATACCATCCTAGAAAAAAGAACATTTGACTCTGTCATATGTTTTGGTGAACCCTGAGTGCCCCACTGTGGGTGTAGCATGAAGCTTAGAAAGTACCGTGGATTTGAGCTTTGATTGTTTACTTAAATCTAAACAGCCTTTGTATCAAAGCTCATCCTATAGCCAAGAGTACCCTGGGGGAGCCAGAGCCTTGCTCTACAATTTCTGGATCAGATGCAAAATTTTGGGGTCTTGAAGCCATTCCTGTCGCACATCTTGGAGCGAATCGGGTACAATGAAGGAAAGAGAAAAAAGGGATCCTTCTTATTCATATTTTCGGGACAGTGCATCTACCACTACATTGTCTTTTCTCTTTTTGTAAATGATCTCATAATCATAACCAAAGAGCTTAGTCACCCATTTTTGTTTCTCCTAGGAGTAAATGTGTTGTTCTAGAAAGTGCTTGAGTATTTGATGGTCGGTCTTGATTTGGAAGCATTCCCCCAAGAGATAAAGGCACCACAGCTCAATGGCATGTAGAAGAGCCAACATTTCCTTTTCATAAATGGTTTTGACCAGATTCCTTTCAGATAGTTGCTTGCTAGTGAAGGCCAAAGGTCGACCCTCTTGCATAAGGACAACGTCAATTCCTTTCCCTGAGGCATCACATTCCAACACAAAGGTCTTTGTGAAATTAGGAAGGGCCAGAACCGTAGTGGTGCACATGGCTATCTTCAAGGTTTGAAAACTTGAGCAGCGACTAGAGTCCAAGTGAAAGAGTTCTTTTTTAGGAGAGTAGTGAGAGGTGCTTCAATCTTTCCATAGTTCTTAACAAACTTGCAATAATACCTTGTTAAGCCCAGAAATCCACACAATCTTTTGAGAGTCTTTGGGTGCAGCCAATATTGCATAGCTTCAATTTTTTTTGGATCCACCCTGATGCCATCCTTGCCAACCAGATGACCCAAGTATTCTACTTCTGAGGCACCAAAAGCACATTTGGAATGTTTCAGGAAAAGTTGGTGCTGGGAGAGGAGATGGAGAACTTGATCCACATGAGTAAGATGGTCAGTCCAAGTTTTTCTATAGATGAGGATATCATCAAAGAAAAATAAGAAAAAATGATGGAGAAAGGGATGGAAGACATGATTCATGAGGCTTTGGAAGGTGGAGGGAGCATCACACAAGCCAAAGGGCATGTCCAAAAACTCATAGTGGCCCTCATGAGTGTGAAAGGCCATCTTGGGAATGTTTTCCTCTTTCATATGTATCTAGTGATAGCCTGAGCGAAGATTAAGTTTGGTAAATAATTGGGCGCCACTCAATTCATCCAGGAGGTCATCAATGATAGGAATGGGAAATTTGTCTTTAATGGTCAGTTTGTTGAGGGCATGGAAGTCAGGACACATTCTCCAAGAACCTTCTTTCTTCAAGACCATGACTACAAGAGAAGAGTAAGGGCTTGTACTAGGGTGGATAATGTCTGCATTAAGGAGTTCCTGGACCATTTTCTTAATTTCATTTTTTTGTGAGAAGGGGTGGCAATATGGATGGATATTGGGAGGAAGGCTTCCGGGTACAAGGGGAATGGAATGATCATGAACACTGCGGGAAGGAGGGATGACTTGGGGAGTGGAAAATACCATTTGATGTTTAGAAAGGAGAGCTTGGAGGTCATGCAACACCAGGGGTGTTTCTGTTGCTTGAATGGCATGGAGTTGGGCAATGACACTAGAATGACCTTTTTTTAGCATCTTTTCCATGCGATGGGAACTAATGACCTTAGGTGAACCAGTAGTGATGCCCTAGAATTTATATTGGTGGCCTGAGGGAGGGGTTATGTCTGTGATTTCAGGTGACTCAAACACAAGAGGAGTTTCAACATACTCTTTTCAAATGTCCTCAGAGATGGATGTTGCCCATGATTTTGGTCGTCATGATGATGCATTGATGATGGTGTACTCAGGCTCTTCATAAGAACTTTCTCTTGAGAAAAGTTACTTTCATATCTTCCCAGAAAACTCATTTTTGAAGAAGGTTTGCAGGATGCTAATACATTTTCTTGTGAGAATGACCTATTCTCGCAGGCTGCCTTAAGACAGGGTGCGAACATCTTGCACTGTGTTGAACTGCTAGGGTGCGAATTCTTCCTAAAGCAAGGAAAAATATGAATTCTCGATGTTTCTAGAAGGGAATATTCTAGAAGGATGAGATGGCATTCGAATGGTTATCCTAGTACTGGATTCCCTGATATTTTGGGATCATTCTTATCCAAGTAACTAATTCATTCTCTCCTATATATTGAGAGAATTCTCATGGAAAAGGTTAAGCAAGGTTCATTGGAGAATTGGTGAAAGAATTGTGTGAAGGACTCAGCATTGAACAACAGCTTGGAAACTCTAGCATGTTTATCCAAAGGGTTGATCTTCTTCATGCAAAGAGCGAGCAAGTGTGTGTGTCAAAGCCAAGGGTCATCGAAAGGTATTTTGCGACATCAAGGCTCAGGTTGTAATCTTTACTTTCCATTAATACGATACAGTGGCATGTCCATTTCCCATAAAGCTATTTTCACTTTATTGTATAATTCCTTGATCATATACATATATTGACTGTTGAATAGACTATGCTATCTTCACTTTGGTTGGTTTGTGTTGTCTTGGTCTTGGCTGCACGAGAGAACTGGAGCGAAGTAGGAGCACCAAGACCATAGGAAGTGATAATAAGGTATGTTATTTTTTCTTTTCTCCTATTTAATTCAATAATCAAAATCTAGGGAAAGAGTCATGTTCTGTCTTGCTTTGTTATAGATCCAAGTGGATCTAGGGAGATCGGTTAGTGTCTGCACCTATGGATTTATCCAATAAAAAAATTGGCGACTCCACTAGGGAACAATCCCATTTTCTTTGTGGATTTTGGTGTTTTTCTGTGGCCATTTGCTCTGGTTTCACTTTTCTTCTGTTCTATCAATCTCTGAGTCTTCGGGATATCCCGATAGACCCTCTGGGTCTAGAGGCCTTTTTCAATTTTGCTTCATTTTCCAAAAATTTAACTAGTTTCATAGGTTCTCGCACTGTACTTCATTGTAGCCTGTGAGAATCCATAGATTTCTCACTCTTCCTTTAGGTTGCAGTGCGAGGTTCTCGCACCTTTCTCAAAAGCCACCTGCGAGAATGCCTAATTCTAGCACTGTGTAATATTGCCAGCCTGCGAACTCATTTGTTCAAAGTTTTGGATTTGAGTTTTTCCATCTTGAATTGCCCAGATTAGTTTAGATTCTTAAAAAGAGTCTCTTGGACCATTGATTGATGTTCTTCTTGTCTTCGTTTTCATGCATGAATAGTCTTAGGATTTGAAGGCTCTTCTTGTCACTTTTGTCTTGACTTTCGTTTCTTCACTTTTCTTGGCACAACCATTCTCTCTGATTTCAGAATCTGAGTGTGTTTGATTGGTTAAGGACAGAAAATCGATTGAAAGTTGATTTTCTTGGTCTTCATCATTTGCTTATTGTTTGAAAGATCACTTTCCTCAAGCAATTGAAGAGACTAGTTTGGGTTTCTTTGTTTTAACAAAGTTCATTATTGCTTTTAGTGAAATTTTTGAAACAAAAAGATTTAATTTCTTGATTTATATTAGGTTGGGGGCATCCTTGCATTCATGGGGGAGCCATGAATCATGCATTGGTGTTCAGTACCTTTTTCTCCTTTCTTGCGAATCTTGATATTGATGATTTTTAAGATTTTTGGACATTGTGCATCTAGGAATGATAAATGTTTTCTCCTTCTCGTAGCATAGATTTCATCGAAATGAAAAGATTGCATCTTCATATCTTTGCATAATTTTTGAGTTGGTCAAAACACCATATTGTCCACACCATCTTCCTTTGGAGTAACAACAGCGATAAAATAAAGCGCTTATACAAATTGATTAGACATTTTTATCTTTTCTGGTAGCAAACCTACATTAGATTAGTCGAAGGGCTTTGGAATAGGTGTGAAAGATAACTTTCCAAAGTTGCAAACAAACATAGAATCTTGAGTTAGGGAGCGTTTAAATCCACTTATTACATTTTGTCTTAGGAAGCCCTTCTAACACAAGGGTCAATCACGAGGTCTCATTGAGACTAGCAGAGTTACTCACCCTGCTTTGTTGGTCTTAGTGTAGAGATTGCACGTATTATGGGGATCACTCGGAGGTATACCCACAATGATGAGTGGAAGCATTTTGAGTTGATTTCGGGCTAGATACCCTGCCCTTGCGTGTGGATCAGACTATCGACTATCCCCCCAGGATTTATTGTTGTTGGTGGTAACCTTAGTGGCCTATCTTTATAGGTTCTTTACCTGAGGTGACTGTGGAGGGGAAAGTCTTCACGGTACCTGGAATCGACGTTGGCCAAACTCACTCGGGTTCCTTGGAGGGTATACCCACGATTATGTGTGGGAGCTTGAACCAAGGTGTAAGTCCATTAAGCAGGTCGTCAACGTAAATTTTCCACCCGCTCTATCTCAGCCCCTTCTTACTTTGTTCCTGCGACATTGGATTTCATCACCAACTAGTGTGCTTATTGTGACAAGGTTTTGTTTGTTTGCTTGCTTCCTAGATTTTTAGTGTGTGTTGTTTGTTTTCCTTAGCAAACTCTAGGTTGGATTTATTTAATGGTGTCAATTCCTAGAATGACCAATGAAGGAAGCCCTACTCCATGGGAACCTTTTGTTTTTCCTTCTTATGGAAACATTGGTCCTCCTCACATCGCTACTTTGAGCCTTCCAGGTCTCACTATTGGATTACCAATATGGTTGTTTTCCACTCAGGTAATCCTGAATGCAATTAGTTCTTCAGTCACAAGCACTTCCCCCCAAGAGCATCAACCTCATGTTGATCCTTCACCTTCTTTACCAGTAAGGTCTTCTTCGTCTTCTTCGATTGCAATGTCGCCTTCTGTTTCGTCTTCTTTTTCAGGTGAAAGTTCTGAAGCTAGTAACCCAATGAATAAGAAGAATAAGAAAAGAAATATTAAGAAGAAGAAAGATAAACAAGGTTCAAAACCTCCAACCACTGTCAAACATGTTGGAAAACAACCAGTTACTATTACTCGTGTTGGGAGTGTTGATGATGTCAAGATCACCCAAACAACCCGTAAGCCTAAGTACCCTTGCAGGCTTTGTAAGGGTAGCCATCTTATTAAGGATTTCCCTGGTCTATCCAAGGTTATAGAATTATGGTCTACACACCCTAAAAAACCCATGTCATCAGCCTCTAAACAACATACTGATGACCTCCAGTCAACTAGTCATGATACGGTTGGGAAGAAGAAAAGTAGTTTCAAGTTCCCATGTATGTTATGCAAAGGGAGTCATCTAACTCATCTTTGCCCTCATATGGACAAAGCCTCAAAATTACTAGAAGACATGACTATTTCACAGCCTCAACTTCCAGCCACTTATCGCAAGCTTTCTCTCAACCCAGTTGTAGTTGATGGAATGATCACTCCGGTCCCTTCACCGGTCAATCCGGTTGATCATGTCGTCAATATGGTCACGTCCTTAGTTGAACTAGTTGACACATTGGTTGATCCGATACCATCCTCGATCAATATCGCTCTCCCCTCAGAGAGTGAAACTAAAGAGGTCGATCTGATCCCATCCTCAGTCAATCCCACTCTCCCATTAGAGAGTATCACCCAAGTGGTCGATCTGTTTACACCTGTCGACTCCATTCTCCCCTTGGAGAATGAAACCCAAGTGGTTGATCTGATCTCATCATCGGTCAATCCTACTCTCCCGCTAGAGAGTAAACCCGATACTGTCCATGTTTTTCTCATTGATACAGAATCTACCATGTTGGGGGCTATTCCTCCTTCTCCTTTCGGACCCCCTCCAAGTAACGAGGCCATCCATTTTGATCGGGGTGTGCTAACTGGACCTCGTCTTCCCTCTTACATTACTTTCAATATTACAGTATAGGTTTGTGGTTAGGACGTTCCCCAAACGTTGATAGATGAAGGTTCGTCTGTTAGTATTTTGCCCTCTATTGCTTGGCAAGTTTTTGGTTGTCCTCCACTTGCGCCGGTTACATAGAATCTGTTAGCTTTTAACAGAAGAACTAGTCAACCTTTAGGGACCCTTCCTTAGTTTCCTGTAACTTTGGGAGGGAAAACTGTCTTCATTGATGTCATGGTAGTCCAAGACCCCTTGGATTTTTCTTTACTCCTTGGGCGAGATTATGTCTATGCCATGAAATCTATTATGTCTACTCTTTTTCGTGTGATATCTTTCCCTCACGATGGACGAGTTGTGACTGTTGATCAACTTTCATTCATTGACCCCACCTGGATTGCCTCCCTAAATGGTTCTTATATCAAGATGGTATCGCCCCCACCATAGGTCAATTATGTGGTGTTGTCGCCCATGGCTTCAACTTCTGATGACTTAGATCCAATAGTTGACATGGTGATCTCTTCGATAGGGTTGCTATAGCCTGCTCTCTTTACTCTTGTCGCGACCCTTGACATGGTGTCCTTCCAGAGTGTGTTTCTTCCTTCCAGTGATGACCTCTTGGAAGCCATGACTGAGTTTTTTCCCTTGACATGGTGTCATTCCAGAGCATTGTCCTCTTGGAATCCATGATCAAGAAGAGATTTCGAGGATAGTTCTTGCATCTCTGTAACAACATCGTTAAAAAATGAAACAGAGGTTCCGAGGATAGTTTTTGCATCTCTGAGGTAACCTCATTAAAAAATGAAACAGAGGTCTATGAGCATAGTTTTTTGATTTCAAGCTCATTAAAAAATGAAACCACTTACGAGTATAGTTTTTTCATCTCTGTGGAAACCTCATTAAAAAATGAAATAGAGGTTATGAGCATAGTTCTTGTTTTTGTGTCACGCTTGTTAAAAAATGAAATAGTTTCCCCCCTCTCTGTTTGAGTCAAGTCCTTCATCTAGTATTTGAAGCTTCCTTCCCTCCGCCTTTGTCGTTGGATGAAATGAAGCTTTGGGGCATTTACTTCTAGCCTCTGGACTTCATGTTGAAGTTTGAGCCGCTAGCTTCTTAAACTGGGAGCTAAGTACCAATCATCCCTGTGTTATGCATTGGGAAGTTGCAAGCATAGTTTTCTATGGTTCAAGCTTGTGTAAAAATGAAACCACCTACCTCAAGCATAGTTTCCTCTGGTTCAATCTTGTGTAAAAATGAAACCAGGTCCAAGCATAGTTTTGTTTAGTTTTTAAGCTCGTGTAAAAAATTAAAATCTATTCCAAGCATAGTTTTGTTTTATTTTAAAGCTTCCGTAAAAATGAAAACAATCCCGAGCTTAGTCTTTGTTCTTTCTCATGCTCGTAAATACATGAGAATAAGTTACCGAGATTAGTCTTTGTTCTTTCTCGTGCTCGTAATTCAATGAGAATGTAACCAAGTATACTTTTATCACTTTTTTGGGTTCAACAAGGTTATACGAAAAAGGAACCCCCTTGGAGTCCTCTTTAAGATCTTTTCAGACTCTCTAAACATGAAAATATAGTCGAGCGAACTTGCTATTTTCACGCTTGATAAAGTATTTGAAGTAAGCATCTGGTGAGCAATAATTTATCTCTTTTTCGGTCTCATCCATACTATTTTACAAAAAAGGAACTGAGAGAGTTCTCTTTTAATAGTTTTTCCAGACTCTATAATCATGAAAAACCTTCGAGTTTTCTATCTCTGGACTCGTTAAACAAACCTTGACAGACCCATAATGGGACTGAACCACTCCTTCTTAGGGTTCGTTAAACATACTCTGAGTGACTCACCTAAAGGATGAACTTACATCAACAAGCATATGTTATCCTCCTCAAGCTTGTGTAAAAATAAAGAGGTACTCGCCATAAATGGTGGGGGGAAATTTGGGAAAGGGATATGTTATCATCTTCGTATTGATTGGCAGTAAGTGTCGCTCTTGAACATGACACCCCCTATTCATTATTTGAAGCCGGTTTGGGAGATCCATTTTCCTCTCATTCGATTTGCTACAAGGTCATTACCTGTGTCGTCTTTGAGTCAATGTTGCCAAATCATTAGTCGTGTCATTCATATGTTCAAGAGAAGTCCATCTGAAACCTATATCGAGTCGGCCATCTACAGTTGTCCATTCTTTTCGTGTTGGCCTTCCCTGTGTCCAGTCCAATTCACATCATACTCTGTTTCACCTTCAAAATCTGTTACTCATTTTGTGTCATTGATGGGGGATACATCAAGGCCCTCCTGTGATGAGTTTTGTTCCATTGACTTCAGCTCATTATCCAGAATCAAGATTTAGAAATTATTTGGTACCTTGGAGCTTGTATGCCTCAATGTCAGGTTTCCTCGCTTTCGAAAGTGGGTTTACATCATTGACTGCTGATCGAAAGATTCCATCAGATGTTCGACTTCAACTCATTCATTCACACTCGATGGATTGTACTTGAGTACCTTGGGAGTCATTGACATCAATGGTGATTTCCCTCGCACTTGTTAACAATTTAATCAATGATCAGTAATCAAGTGGTTTCTACCATGTTCGACTTCAACACATGTAATCACATGGTTAGATTCGTATGTTGGATGACGAGATTGAAGACCCTGGATATCATCTCTTTGATCCAGGTTGCAATGGAGTATGTCTAATTTGCGACACATAGATCCACTATGTATGTATCGTGTCTATGTCATCTTGAGTTGAAATTTTTCGCATAGATCCACAGTGTATTCCGATGGCTATGCTATATTTTGATGGCATGGATCCACAGTGTATGATTGGTGGCCATGACCAATGTCTATAATGTCATCAGTCTATAATCTGAGTATGGGAATGCCTACCTCAGAATTGGTATATATGATATTCTGCAGATTCTTGGTTGTTCGTAGATTTCCGATTAGGTGTGCTCCTGGTTTCTGACACACACATGCAAGTTACAAAGTCTTTCGGCTATCACTGGTTCCAACCTCATACTTTGGGGGGGATTCTGTTACCCATGATTTTGGTCTTCATGATGATGTATTGATGATCGTGTACTCAGGCTCTTCATAAGAACTTTCTCCTGAGAAAAGTTACTTTCATATCTTCCCAGGAAACACATTTTTGAAGAAGGTTCACAGGCTGCTAATACATTTGCCTACGAGAATGACCTATTCTCATAGGCTTCCTTAAGCTAGGGTGCAAACATCTCGCACTGTGTTGAACTGCTAGGGTACAAACTCTTCCTAAAGCAAGGAAAAAGATGAATTCTCGATGCTTCTAGAAGGGAATCTTCTAGAAGGATGAAATGGCATTCGAATGGTTATCCTAGTACTGGATTCCTTGATATTTTGGGATCATTATTATCCTAGTAACTAATTCATTCTCTCCTATATATTGAGAGAATTCTCATGGAAAAGGTTAAGAAAGTTTCATTGGAGAATTGGTGAAAGAATTGTGTGAAGGACTCAACATTGAACAACAGCTTGGAAACTCTAGCAAGTTTATCCAAAGGGTTGATCTTCTTCATGCAAAGAGTGAGCAAGTGTGTGTGTCGAAGCCAAGGGTCATCGAAAGGAATTTTGTGACATCAAGGCTCAGGTTGTAATCCTTACTTTCCATTAATATGATACAGTGGCATGTCCATTTCCCATAAAGATATTTTCACTTTATTGTATAATTCCTTGATCATATACATAGATTGACTGTTGAATAGACTGTGTTATCTTCACTTTGGTTGGTTTGTGTTGTCTTGATCATGGCTGCACGAGAGAATTGGAGCAAAGAGAGAGCAACAAAGACCATAGGAAGCAATAATAAGGTATGTTATTTGTTCTTGCCTCCTATTTAATTCAGTAGTCAAAATCTAGGGAAAGAGTCATGTTTAGTCTTGCTTTGTTCTAGATCCAGGTGGATCTAGGAAGATCGGTTAGTGTCCGCACCTACGGATTTATCCAATAAAAATGGCCATAAAAATCTTTTATTCCTTACACTTGTGGCTCGAGAAATATTTTTCATCACAATTATAACAAAGGCCTTTGAGTTGGCATTCAACCATTTCATCCCTGGTCAATTTTTGGATTTTTAATGGGGTGGAGGGAGTAGGGGGAGTGACGGGTTTAGGGCAGGGGATAAAGGAGGGTTTTCAGTTTTGAGATGATACCACCTGTTGTGCTTCTTTATCTCTTTTAGTAGCCTCCACCCAAGTCGAGGGGCGAGCCATGAGGACATGGGCCCGAATCTCCTCCTTGAGGCCATTAATAAACCACTCTCGAAAAAAAGCATCAGTCATGCCCTCTATTCAAAAAGTCAGGCGTTCAAAGACAACTATGAAGTCTTCTACTGTTCTATATTGCTTCAACTTTGTCAAATGGCCCAAATGGTTGGTGTCTATGTCAAAGCGTTCATAAAGCTTAGTCACAAATTGGGTCCAAGCAATATACCCTTGAAGGGAAGTTTTTCTCCATTGTCACCATTGCCAACGTTCTTTATCTAGATGGAGAACACCAAACCGGAGTTTGGACAAGTCATCGGTAATGCGATATAAAGAGAAATAATGTTTCATTTGGGTTACCCAACTAGTGGGGTCCGAGCCATCAAATTTGGTCACGTCCACCCTCGGAAGGCGTATGTCACGTTGAAAGTGCTAGGGCTGAAAGGTATGGGAATGGGAGGAAGTTTCGCCTTCATTCTTTGGATGTGCTTCATAGAAATGGTCATCTGTAGGGATATTCAGTTTGGTGTAGAGTGATGCAAAGACATATGTAAGCTCAGTGGTAAGTTCTTGTTTGACTTCCTCCATTAATGACTGCATGGTTGTATTTATGGTAGCATTGATGGACGAATCGATGGAGGCAACAATAGCATTGAGTTGTTTTACTTCTTTTTGGATTTCTAGGAAACAAGATTGCATGGTGTTGAAGCGTGCTTCCAGGTCTTAGCTACATGTGTGTGAGGATGGGTGAACTAAAAAGGGGTGAGTGGGGTCAATTTTTTTTTCTAAAAATGATATGGATGAAAGTGATAAGGGCGAAGAGATGAATCCAATGGAATAGGTCTCAAATAATGGTGAAAAAATTTCTAGACTTTTTTTTTTTTCACACCTGCGGAGTTATACTTCGTTTTGAATAATATTGCAGTGATGAAATCCCCAAATGTTTAACCAGAAAGAGATGCGTATTTACTTAGAAAACCAAACATTGTTGCACAAAAATAGATCTGGTATGTTTTTAATTCGTTTATGTTTCTGTCCCCCAAGGGTTAGGTATTCAAGGGTTCTATAGACAAGGGTTTTCCCTATGCTATAGCTCTATGATATACGTGTGGGGTCCAACAGTAGTACTCGGCCCAATATATCAGAGCACTAACTAAGGAGGATAGACCATACCCTTAGCCATACTACCCGACTACCTAGGTACTAGAGAGTATCTTCCCGAGTGTTGTTCTCGGTGACACTATAGCAGTCTGACGACCAATAGGTTTATCTAAAGAGGGCTTCAGGAAATCTAGGCCGATCCATACACAGGTGTTGTCTGATGCGCTACCACTCGAAGGGGTACCAACAGGGGTTACAAGGGTGGCCAACAGATGTGTGCTTAAGAACCACTTGTATTTCCTGCATGTATGAATCCCTCAACCGCTGGTTTATGCATGTAACAACAGATCTCCTTGGTTTAAAGATGTCAGAATACGTCTCTACCCTAGAAAAAATTCCCACAATTTCTACCAAGGAAAGTGATCTGATACCACTTGCAAGATAGCAGCTATATAAAATATGCAGAACATAAATGAAATGCTAGAAATAGCAGAATAACAGTAAAATATCCAGCATAATCTCCACAATAACACATAAATGATATAAGAACAACAATAGAAATAACACTTTGATTCAAAAAAAAATGTTCACAGCCCTCTTCGAGGGGGCAACCTCCAATCGAGCAGTGCTCTGTTACAATAATCTCCAAGCTAGGGTTTTCATACCCTCGACCCTTATTTATACAAAATATCTATCAAGAGAAGCATCTAGAGGAAGATCCTTCTAGAAGCAAAAGCTTCTATTAGGTCTTCTTACATAAACCTTATTCAATTTTATTGAAAGGCCTTATTAATATTGACCTTTATTACATCCGAATATATTAATCTACCTATGTGTGGGTTAGGACCCTAACATATAAGAACCTTTCTAATTAGTCTTCAGGACTTTCATCTTCTGTTTCATGCATTTTAAAAATGTCATTTTTAACATTATCCTTACAATAGTCTTGGTATTTTCGTAAAAATGTGTCTTTCATTTGATCGCAAGAAAGGATTGTATTTTCTCCTAAGCTCAAGAACCATATTAAGGCTGAATATTTCATTGTAGTAGAAAAAATCTTAAGTTCTTGGGCATCGTCTGAGTAGTTATAGCTTCTACATAATATGTCAAATTCGAATAAAAATAAACCTAGATCTTCAGTTGACATACCTCTGAAAGTGCGTAACGATGATAATGGGATATTCTTCATGCTGATGTTTCTGGAAATATCCAAGATTGGAAACCCAAAGGTTTCAGTATCTGTAGCTACATTTCCTTCTTCTTCTACCATTCTACTGATGGATGGTTCAGAAACTGGATTTTTTGTGTCTCCTAAATGTTCAACAGACTCATGTTTTGCCTGTCCCAATACTGATTCTTCCATTTTAGGTTCTCCTTCTAGAGCCTCACTGGCTCCCCTTGAATTTTCTGTTGGTGGAATTTTTCCTACACTAGTGTCAGTTGGATTAGTAGGGGGGTTTGTTTTTGAATCTTTGGAGATTACAAATCTACCCTTGTTATCTCTATATCTATGCATAAAATGGAAATTTGATTTTTTAGCTGAATTGAAATCCTAATTCTATCTAGAAGGTAAGAAGGCAACCTATATTTGGAGAACCCCACTCTATTGGCTGTGTGGCTCTTCACTCATGTATTAAACGTTTTATCCTCCTCCCTGAAGAAGCCTTTTAAAAACATTAAAATTTATGCAAACAATCTAAGCTAAAAATTACTTCCTATTGTTTGCAACTCCCCGGCAACGGCGCCAAAATGTTGTGCTACTTATATGTTTAGTATAATGCACTCATTAATTATCAATCCAGGATTTGTAATCAATAGAGTTACAAGACACCAGTAAGAAAGGTAATTTCTAATGTCACACGTATAGAATTAAACTAGATTATGCATGCTAGAAACAAATCAAAATAGTAAATTGCATTGTACTTTGGTTGTCTTTCTCAGAGAGGCTATCTATTCCATTATGGCACATGAAATTATGAAATGGAATTAGTTTGATAGATAAACTCTGATATCTGACCTAGAAAACTAACTATGCAATCCACACTTTTGAAAAGAAATCACACATCAATCAACAAAGCATAGCATGGGTAGTTCAATAGTCAATATGTTGGTTCTACTGTGGTTCACAATGAACTTCACTAGTTCTTATCCAACTGGTTTTGACTGTTGCTGCCAACATTTATGATCACTCCAGGAAATCAAATTCATGAGAACAGAAACAAGGCATATGTAAAAACAGAGAAATTAAAGATCTCTAAGCAATTATAGAATGGAAATCTTAATCTAATCTTACTGCTAACATCTAACAGATTAAAAGCTTTAGCTAAACTAATGTTTATACTACTGAAAAAAAATACTAATACTAATCTACAAAGAGGATGACCTTTGTTGGGTGGTGGGCCCTTGCCGCTTCAACAGGTCAGCTATTGAAGTCTACAGGAAGCTTTCTTTCTACACACACATTACTCTCACTCACATTTCAAAGAATAAAATAGAAACTCTTGTTAACAACTCAACTCATACTTAATCATAGATAATCAGAACATGGAGATAAATGGAATTCTATTAATCTTTACTCAAAAAATGTTCTGTACCATCACATGCGGCTTCACATATTGGCAATATGATAATTCTCCTACTACCTCTACCATTCTTGCCATGACTATTTAATAGTCTGAATCGTGAAACACAAGGAGGTGAAGAGATTTGCAAATCAATCAGTTGTTAAGTTCAATCATTTGGTTACATCTTTAGCTTCATCCTCATGACACGAAGTGCATGAGGATGAGGCAATTAACAAACTATTCTTATCATAGCCTTGCTAAAACAATTACATGTCCAACAATTGACTTAGGCGAGATTTGGCACTTAACTTAGTGCATTAGGCTCTTCCATATTAGTACCAAATCGTAATAGGCAGATGGTACCAGATCAATGCATGTTTTACGAGTGCAAAGAAGGAAAACTTGATGGTATTTTCATGTTTAGAGAGTATGAAAAGATATTAAAGGAAACTCCAAGGGTGTTATTTTTAGTAAATTTAGTCCCCCAAACCCAAAAAAGTGTAAAAACATACAAGGGAGAACTCTTCTATCCATGATTGACTAGAGTATACCTTTTTCAAAGTTATTCTTATGAGGCTGAAAAATAGGTAAAATACCACTCGAAATACAAATATTCATGGTTTAATGAGCTTGAAGGATGACAAAGTATGCTCGTAGTTTGTTTCATTTTTTTAACAAGCTTGACATAGAACACGAACTATGCTTGGAATCCTCTATTTCATTTTTTAACAAGGTTGACACATAAACATGAACTTTTCTTAGAGTTGGTTTCAATTTTTAATGATCTTGAAAAAGAGAATAAACTATGCTCGGTGTAATACCCATGAATGAGCCTCTTCCCAAGATGATTTCTAGAGGTTGGTACATTGATCAATACCTGTTGGCGGGTTTTTTCCTAGCACAGTGTTTAGAGGTTGGTACTTTTCCCCTAGAATCATCATAATAAGTTTGAGGTTTAACTTTAGTATGTTGTCCAGAGGCTAGTTACATGCCCCCAAATATTTGGTTCATTCGTTGACTCTTCTTCTAAACTCACATAGACTCTCGGTTACTACTAGGGATAGGTTCACCAGAGAGGAACAAAGAAAGAGTATTAATGGAGATAGGTGGAGGAAGGGAAGGTTTAGGTACCAGTTCGTGTGGTATATAGGATGTTTCACTGCCAAACGATTGAATGATTCAAAGGATTGTCGCACCGTAGCTGTAATCATGTTTAACATGGAAACCTCATGTGGGGGATCGGGGGGAGGTAGGTAAAAAAATACCATGATTGAGGAATCCTTGAGGATACCTACCTCAACACTTTCGTACTTAAGATCATATTATCCCAGGAAAGGGATATTATTCACAAAAGAATTATAGAAATATGGAGTGCAATAATCAATTTGGTCAACAACCATAATTTTCCCTTGATTAGGAAATTGCAAAATACAAAAGACTAAAGAGGTGATGAGATTCATTGCATAGAACCAACTATGACTAGGAAATAAATTATAATCCATGTGCATGTCAACCACTTTATTGTCAATACTAGAAACAAAATTTCCCCTTAACTCCATAACGAAATATTTTAAGAGTCCATAAGGTTGGAAACCACATCCATCAAACTTCTTAAGGGTGGTAGGATACAGGGTAAGGTCTAGAGAACCAATGTCTCTCCACATGATAAATACATCACAAATGTGGAAGCTTCTTCATCTAAAACAATGAAATGAATGTTCTTCCCATGAACCATAGCTTGAATTTGGAATGTGAGGTGGTGGGAGAGCCTCGATTTAAAATAGTATAGATTAAACATAACAATATTTGACGCCTCTAGATCCACAACATCAATGGCTGATAACATGGTTCTATGTTGACTTGGACAATTCTGTAGACCTTCAAGAGTTTACATAGCATAATGTGCTTGTGCCAAATATTCAACAATGTTGTAGTGTTGAGAAACACAGGAACTTGGATTGAAAATCAACTTTCAAATTTTTCCCTTGGGCAGGCACAACACTGAATCAACAACAAACCTATTGATCTAAAGAGGAGAGGAGAATGGAGGAGTGGAAGTGGAGGACTTATTGGTAGCACCCTCATTGACATGATTATCTAGAGAAGTGTCATAAGTCGTATATTTGTTCATCAAACTAACTGTCTCTTTACACATAAATACCTGAGAAACACTTGAGGAAGCATCCCCATGGTGGGAATGACCTGTATTTCCCCCTTGCGAAGGGACAATATTTTGTGCAACCATTTGTTGTTGATGAGTTGGGAAAGGTTCAGTTAACATTGCAGGATGGGAGGTACCCTTTAAAAATTTAGCAACTTCCTCTTGATGAGGGAAGTCTTTCATGTAGTGGTCCTTGACACAAATTAGGAAGGGATGCTTAGCTTTCCTTTTCAGTTGTGTATCAACAACTTTTTTACTCTCGTATGGGTTAGAATAATTCTTGGATTTTCCCTTGTTTTTATTCTTACCTCGAGGTTTCTAGGATGAAGTGGAATGGACTGCATTCACCTCATAGGTTTGTGTGGGAGAGGGAGTAGTTTTGGTATTGGTCACATAACCAATCATGCCATTGGCATGGAATTCTAGAGAAAGTCTTAATGGATCATTCAACGAGAAAGGAGCGTGAGGGATTAGATCATAAAGTGTGTCATATTGGGAATATACCAAGTCTGAATATCGAGCATGATTGATGGATTTGTCCTTACTAACAACACCTCCCATGGAGACATCACTAGCGATGGGTGGAAAAAGTGACTTGGTAAACCAATCTTCCAGGAGTTGTCCTAGAATGGTATCTTTAATTAACCGTCTTCATCTCCTCCACTCATTAATATGATCATAAATTTGAGTGCAAGTGGATTTCCTAAGTGAATTTAAAATCTTTGTACTAGTCTCATATCGAATCAACACCTAGAAATGTGTCAAAAAAATCCATAGCTAAAGAGTTGGAGTCACTAAAGGAGTTTCATAGCATCTTGATATACCATTTGGATGTCAGTCCTATGATACTTCACTAGAAAAGTTGTAAACAAATGGAATGTACCATCAATGATTTTGAAGAAAACTAGAGATGGAAGGTCATTACATGGTTATTAGGATCTTCCCCAATTTTTCCATTGAACTTTGGGATATCGAATGGTAGTTTGGTAGGGATTTGAGGCCAAAACAAGGCATGTAGTATGGGATCATTAGTCAAACATGACATATCGGGTATATCTAATGTATGCAAGAATGGAAACTATCATTTAGCCTATGGATACTAGTAGTAACCATGCGACATAGGAACACTTGTAGGACCATATATAGGTTGTGACAGGATGGAAAAACCATATGTTCCTCCCATGTACTATGTTTGACATTAAGGTTCCTCTATGTATGTAGGTTTTCCTAATGGACCTCCCATATATTTTGTTTAAGGGGGTTGTTTTATTGGAATCATGGGGTTAACAGATTGATTGGGAAAATTTCCTGGTGGAGGAATTCCCCCCGGATTAGGTTTACCCCATAAAGGATTTGAAACTATTGGATATGGTTGTCCAGGATATAGGCCAATGGTAGTAGGGATGAAAGAAATCATAGGAG
Source organism: Picea engelmannii (assembly GCA_009831015.1). Lineage (NCBI taxonomy): Eukaryota > Viridiplantae > Streptophyta > Pinopsida > Pinales > Pinaceae > Picea > Picea engelmannii. Next base: position 156,020 of record ML815958.1, on the reverse strand, counting down.
AAACTTTACCCCATGTTTTTTTATGTTTCCCCCACATAGGATTTCTCCCCATGGCTAAGGGTTCCCCCCTAGACAAATGTTTCCCTCTAGCTAAAGATTGACCTCTAGTGAAGGGTATAGAAGAAATCCCCATTTGTAAAGTAAGACATGTGGGGTGAGTATCTTGTGTAAATTTGGTTTTTTGAACGACTTGATTTTTGTCCATATTACCGATGGGATGACCAAGTAAATCACTTAGTGTGTGCATATGTGGGATTAGTGAAGAAATAATATTACTCTATCCATGTGCAAATGGAGATGTACTTGCAAGTGGTTGTGTTAGAGTCACTTGGGTCATGAATGTTCCCAATAAATAAGAAGCACCATTAGTAGTGATATGTGCTCTTGCATGGTCAAATACAGGAGCTTAATTTCTCAGTAAATAGTAAGAAGAATAAGCATCAATACATCTCATGGATGGTTGGTCATCTAGTAATCAACCGAGTGGATCAGTAAAAAGGGGATTTGGGTAAGATACAATGAATTCCATGAAGGTTGTGACTAGTTATTATGCATGTTGTTCACTTCCTGGAGCTACACTCTCAGTTTCAAAAGTTTTTTCTTTGACCATTCCTTCATAAGAAGGATCGTGTTGAGGTTCCCAAACTTCTGTATCCAAACCTTGGATTCAGGGAGATCTTTGAAGCCCTTGATCGACCATGGTTAAATAAAAATAATAATCCTTAAGGTCAACTATGAACTTTGAAAGTACACAACCCTAAAAATATCTATAGGTAATCAACCAAGCAACAGTAGAAGGATATTTCGAAGATGGGAAATCAAGTCGTCAATGAAGATATTAGAAGCAAGTTCCTCGACTTCCATGTAATATCCCTTTCTTGTTGCAAGTAACCCTCTCTTTGTGGGGTCACCCTCTAAGGGTATTTAAAGTATGATATGACTTATGGCTTAAGTACCATGGGAATCCCCCCATAGTTACCTCTGTAGATACCTAGGAAAGGCTACTAATGTTACCAACTCATAGTTGGCCTCTGGGGGGCATAGTCGACAGGAGGGACCAAACGTATGGGTAAGATACCAAAGTTGAAAGATCTTCAAGATAACTAAATACAAGTGGACTAGTAAGACTCCTAAGAACCCCAAACAGATTTAGGATTCACGAAGCACCAAAACCAAATGAAACTAGTAGTTTCTCAAGACAAACCCCCAATATATGATATTTCCACTACGATTAGTCAAGCTTTGTAGGGTTAATCTATGCTTCTCTTCAACATGCGACCTCGTGTTTATCCCCTCTGTTAGAGGGGGTTCTCAGATATGCCTATATGGAAATTGGATTAGATCACTCTTTAGTTTTAAACATTCTTATTTAGTAATCTTGGACAATTTACTCACTTTTCTAGTCCAAAGATTCTAACCTTATTCTACTGTTGGTTTACTATAAAACAAAACAAAAAAGTTGATTTTATTAGCACGCTATTTTATTTTTATGGATTTTGTTACTCATAAAGGTCCATGGAGATGAAACTAATGATGTGTGAGGCTCGACTCCAATAGAATGAAAAAACAATGAAATGTAATTGTTTATTTTCGATGAATTCTATCTATGAGAAGGAGAAGAGTTCTTTTCTTCTTAACAAACACTCAATATCATGAAAATTTCCAAAGTGATTCCAAATTTTCAAACAAATCTGAAATCCTAAAGAAAATATAAGACTAGTTCATGCAAGACATGTACCAAAACAAAAATCCTAAGAATGAAAAATTTATCTTTGTTTGATTGTATGTGCAATGAAATCTCTTCAAATGACAAACTTTTGTGCTTCCTATATTTCAATGAGAATGAAATAAAGCAATTTTTGACACAATGGAACACGAAGAAAAAAGAAAACAAACAACTTGTGCATTCAAAGTTCTATGAGAAATGAAAGAACTCAAGCATGAGATAACTTGTTCAATCAAGGACTCAAAATATGTAAAATAGAAAGAAGAAGACCAGTCTTTGAAATCCTAAAAAATGAGGAGTAGAAATCAAATATTAAGGATGGGATGCAACAAACAATAGAGTCTTAAGCATTTAAAAGACCAAATATTTATAAAGAAGGAAACAAAGAAACCTTTGCAATTTCAAGTTAAAAAAAACTTCAAATACAATTAAGTTATCATAAATCTGAAGACTTTCTGGATGAAGATTAGAATATTAGAAGAGAGACACCAAGGGATATTGTTATTCCAAGGTAATCATACAATTTCTCAACTAAAATAATTTTCCAACTCAAGGGAGGTAAAATAAGTGATAAATGCCAATCTCTTAGACAAACAAAGTCAAAACCAAACATATAGGACTTTGGGCCAAATCCTCCAATTAGAAGACTGAGAAAAACAAGGAAAAAATTTGAAACCAAGAAAAAGAGGAGATAAACACTCATGAAACAAGGGAGACAAGGCATTGAAAAAGGTTTAATGCTATGCAATACACTATGGGGAAGCATTGATAATGGTTGTCAATACTCTGTGATACACTATGGGGAAACGTTGATGTGTGTAAGTGTTGGAATAACACCAAAATTTCCCAGACTCAACAGAGGCCAGGCCAATGACTCTATAAACTTCTCAATGAAGTAGAGGGAAGAGGAATGATTCAAAATCAAGACTCAAACAATATAAAATAAAAAAAAAGACTCAACAAGGACTATATGAACCAAGGGAATACTATTCAAAGTTTATCCCTAGTATGGTCACCATTTTTTCGTTGTGACAAATTTCACCATGTGGACAGGTTGAACTCCCCTTTGGGATCAAGACCGTTACTTACCCAAATATAGAATTTAACAAGTGGACACTAACATCCATCTATATATACTTGACCAACATAAATGAGAAGGAAGAAAATGTAGCATACCTATTTAATATGGTCGTCCTCGATGCTCCAACCTCTGACCTTGATCTCCAAGCTCCTAGGCACAAGACAAGACTTGTAATGGACAACAAGGAATATCTTTTTTCTACTCTATATTGTTAGACAAAATATATCTATATATGATGATTGAAATAAAAATGGAAAATCATATGTTTGAACACATGAACTTCAAGGGAATATGCCAAGTTTATACTAATGGAAAGACAATAAAGAAAGCACTGACAAATCACCTTTTATGTTGCAAAAACTTCTCCAAGATCTCCAGTTGTTGGCCCTTGACCAAGTTCTAAGAGATCCTTGGTCATGTTGACCTATTTTTGGGACTTCAATAGGCCGTCGAAGAAGGAGCGCAAGACAAAGAAGAGATCATGGGATCTCGACCCCTTTTTAGGCCTTTTTGGGTTTTGGGATTATGTAACAGGTATGGGAATGTCGGCCCATGGGTTTACCCATGCTTAGGCCCACTTTTGTAATGTATATATAGAAGACTAGGCAATGTAATAAGCATGGTGGTGAGTACTGATAAGTTCTATAGATACAATCTATGTAATCAAGGGATTGTAAGAGTGCTAAGTGCTAAGTACTTGCTTGGTGTGATACTTGCAGAGCTACATGCAAATCATTGTAAGAAGGATTGGTGTTGTACCCTAGCTCGAAGAAGGAGGATCTGGCGGAGCGTGCATGTATATCCTATATTATGAGGAGTAGGATTTTGATACTATGTGCCTGTAAGATACTTGACCAAGATAATAAAGAAGAAGAGTTGGTGGATGTAGCCCCAGGGTGGGGGTGAACCACATACATGTTGTGTTATGCTCTGTGCGATGTGTTTATTTCTTTACTTGCTAAGTGATTTGATATAGATAGATAGATTTGTTTATGCTTTGTGCTAACGATGTATATGGATGTTATATATGACCTATGTGAACTTTCCTAGTTCTTAAATCTACTAGATCTAATCTATCTCTTTATGCTATGTGCTTAGATACGTTAGATATGAATGAATGTTGCGATGCTTTGTTTTATCTGCGGAGTAGATAGTAAGTTGAATGTTGATGAATTGTAGTTTCTAAGTTCTCTATTAAGTATTAGAATCACAGATTTATGTCCCAGCTAAGGTTGCAGACACTCGATTCCTGCAACCACCCCTGCCTCTACCTCGGGTGAGACATCATCTGTTTCGCAGGTGTTTCCAAAAGGGTTGGTAGTTAGGGTTTTTTTGGTGCATTGTTGTAGCGTTGAACCCTGGGTTTGTCCCTGTGCCAACAAATGGTTTCATTTCCAGGACCTGAAACTGTGATTGCTGGGAACTGAAGAAGAATAAGCTTTGTGCGAAGATCCGACCTGAAATTTTGAAATCTCTGTGCGTAAATCTATTGCTCTAGTGTGCAGTACTCTACTTCGTTTGTGAAGCTCTGTGCTAAATAAAAGAAGTTTGATATCAAGAAAAGATGTCAAATCTGAAGAAAAGAGGTAAGATCTGGAAGCTTTGTGCTCTAATAAAGGTAATAATAGTGAAACGTTTTAGATATGAAAGCTTTGTGCTCTGTAAAAGTAAGATAAGTGGAAATTTTTGTTTCAACAGTATGGATCTAGGTATGATTGATAGATTCTATCCTAGCTTGAAAACTAGTGCACTAATAGATGAAAGAAGGTTTGACATGCATAGATCTGATAAGAATAGTGAAAGATATGTTATACCTATGCATAAAAATAATGTTTGGACTAACAAGTGGATGCAATATTCTAGAAAAAAAAATTTCACTTTAACTACTATGATCCTAGTGTGCAATACATGAAAGGTTGGGGATTATTTAAAATAAAGAGAGGATTAAACCTTTGTTACATTTGTAGAAGACCGTGACATCTTGCTAAGGAATTCCTTGGGAAAGGATCTAGTTGTCTCTGTTTCAAATCTATGGACCATGAAGTATTGGATTTCCTTAGAATGATAGCCAAGTTGGAAAGGATGAATATAAGACAAGAAGACCATGAGAAAGGTCAAGAAACTGATATTATGGTAGAACCCCAAAAAGAATCAGAGAAAGTGTTGCTACAGATGAAAGAAACCCTGAATGACCACCGACATGTCATCTTATCAGATATCTTCAAAGAAAAAACATGCATAGAAGCAAGAATAGGAGGCTTCGACATTGACTGTGTTCTTGATGAGGAAACGCAAGTGAATATCATGACATAAAGAACTTGGGAAGCTATAGGAAGGCTTGTTATGATTCCTTCATTAGGAGGAATATGATTTTTCAAAGGAGAGATGATAAATGTATGTGCAAAGCTCACCCAGATACCTATGAATGCCAATGGGACTTTGACAGAGGAGGATTTTGAGATTGTTAAATTTATTGAAAATAGTGACCCATTTACCATGTTACTAGGAAGATCTTGGATTGAAAGAGATCGGGCCAGAAGGAAGGAAGAGGAAGAATTTTTAGAGAAGAAGAAACAAGAGTTAAAAGATTTCATGACTAGAAGGATCGCACACTTGATTGAAGAACAAAATAACATAAGCTATCTAACACTAGAGACTCAGATATTGAAGTTGCAAGAACACTAAAAGACCCACAGAATATTGAAGTACCTATTCCAGATAATGAAGAAGTATCACCATCGAATCTTAAAAAAGAATCTCAACAGCATGAAGTAACTATGCCAAACATATATAAGAATCGAAATGGAAAAAGGAATACCGATATGAAGCTCACTGGAAAGAAGGCTAGAAATCTAAGTAAAAATAGAGCTAAGATCAAAAAGTTATAGGAGGTTCCAGAGGGAACTTTGCAGAGGGAAAATTTGCAAAATTGGAGCTTCGTCGGGATAACAGAACAATTCCACATGGCACTTCACCAAGGTGAAGCAATATAGCCATTAGAAACAATATAACCATTCAGCCAACCCTTCGAATGGGTAGAAAGGCATTTATGGTCTGCCACCAGACTGTTGGACTGCACCATAACAAACAGAGCAGAGTTAATGAAGGCTTGTCACTTGTTGCAATATATTCGTTGCCAAGTTATCTATTTATCTCGTCATGCCATGCACCGAGAACACTTTTTCTAACCATGAATCTGAGCCCATAGAATCATTGATTTTTCAAAGTGATCATTGCGTTATTTCCTTATATCACATTGGAATGTCTAAGTTACTCCTAGAACCCAAGATTTCCAACATCGAGCGTGTATGTCGGACGAGTTCACCGCTGCAGAGGAAGTTGTTAAAGAAGTTCTCATCAACCTCATGACTGAAAGAGTAATTTCGATGTCTACAGGTATACAAGCTTCATCCATGAGAACAATGCACACTTCTCCGTCGACTACAGACGGAGCTGGACCATCCTGACCATCAGCGGAAAAGAGAACCAAGCACAAAGATGACCTATCCAATGTGAAGCTAATTCTGACCATATTTCCTGAATACATCCTACCTCTAGCTAGCATGGTAAATCGTGATATTGTGACAAAATATTTTGAGTACACCATAGTTATTGTGTACGTCCCGAAGGGGATACACGCAGTTCGAGTGCAACAGGACAATATCGCACCGTTGAAGTTCAACGACTTCAACCTCGGAGATCGCAATATCTATGGTATGATCGCCCCATATAAATACCTGACCAGGACAAAGGGAAAGAATTTAAATATAATTCCCCGGTCATGTATGATGAACCTCGCGTAGTCCACCCTGCTGAATGTCATGAAGATCCCACACTTCGGTAGACACCAGGAAGTCAATGCATGTGTCTAGTTGTTACTTTCATGTTACCATGGTGGATACTTATGGCTAGATCGTCGTATTACAATCGACCCAACGCTGATCCACATGATCACAGGACTGAGTATGCAAGGACCCGACCCACAGGAGTTTTATCTAGGAAAAGCCATAGATCGCGCACTAGCACCGAAAATCAACGATACATACGACGATGTTGAGAAAGGGACATGTTGGTGCAATTATATGCATAATATATTACCAAACATAAATTATCAACCGGTAGTCATAATCAATAGAGTTGATGCACTATATGTGTCGATAACAGATAGGTTCCTATGTCTGTCTAGTATAGCTTAGATAAGAAAACCATTTAGAAACCAACACACTTTTAAAAATAACAATCTTTACACAATTCAAAAGCTGGAAAGAAAAACACATAAACAAGAAAAAATTCTTGCTTAGGTGATGGACATGTTCATTGATGGCTCATGAAAAGAAAAGATGAACTTTGATTCTATCTCCTGGAGCAACTAAACTAACAAGTGGGATTCTCCATTAAAGCTCATGTATGGTGAAATATGGAGATCCAATTGTTCCTACATTAACACACTTTGCAACAAATTCGAATAGTGAAATAAAAAAAATAACATGAAATCAAAATAACAGGTACATGAAATGAAAATCTACATTAACAATTTACAATAAGCTTACCAAGATGGATCGGTGGCCCTTGTCGATGCCAACATGAAAGCTGTAGATCAACAGATAATAACTTCTAAGAGAGACAAAATCACTGAATCCAAACTTGCATTAATCTTCAACAGGTAGGTTTACAAAATGAGTCTCTTCATGAATCCAATCTACATCATAACAATTCTCCTGAAGAACCTATCTCATAACAATTCCCTTAATCTACATAATAATAATTATCCTCCCCTGTCATGAAGATAGGGCACTCTCTTTTATACATGTGAGATTTGAAAATAAGATAAGCATCCCATAATGATAGATCCACTTTTTCTCTCAACCAATTTCCCCATTATTACAAAATATTATCCCTTCAAATCCTCACACATATCTCTCATATATCTTGGATAAGATATGAAAACCAAATCTCCATGATCTTCTCCTTGAAATAGGCTTTGAATTATCTCCTTAAATCTTGAAATGGTGGAGGAAGTATTCAAGAATTCTTTTTGAATTAATCCTTCACATATTCCTACACATGATAAAGATCACACATTTTTTAGATATATATGAAAACATGTCAATTTTCTAATATTTAATCACAAATTCCCTTTAAATACTAAAATAAATGATTTGGAAAATAATAAGGTTAAACCCATATTTAATTATGAAATGGTATTAATGAATGGTTTATGGAGTGGTAGAATATGGATAAATGTGAAGAATGGCGAAGAATGGCGAAGGGAAAGGTGGATGGAAATATGACATTTATGAGTCCCAACATACCTCTCAACTGAACTTGTTGCATGTCCTCATGCAACTATGCATGGATCTTCTCAAGAAATTTTGGCATCTGAATTTTGGCTTTGAGTGATGATAATGAATATTTCCAGGATGGGATTTACATGAGTAACAACTGACATTTTCTTATGGTTGGTTCTTGTGTGACAACCATGAATATAGAGAATGTTAGTTCTTGTGTAAACCACTTTCATTTCGTTATTTGTTCTCATGCTGATGTTGGTTCTTGTGTAAACAACATTCATTTAGTTATTTGTTCTCTTGCTGTTATGATAATAATTTACCCATCAATGTGCATAAGGAAACATCATTGAGTATAAGAAAGCCTTTTTGCATATTTGTGAATCATGCCAATATGTGTATCAATGCTTATGAAGCAAAGTGCAATAGAGTATCGTTGGACGAAAAAAAAATGTTGGTAAATGGTAAATGAGATGAAAAAATGGAATGATGGTAGTGGAAAAATGGAGTGATGATAGCGAATATAGTTCCCCATACCCCCCAACTGAATTGGTTGCATGTCCTCATGCAACGTGGCATGAATCATAGAAGTGAAAAGGAAAGGGATCATGGTGAGGGATTTTTCCAAATTCATTCACTCTAGCATGTAAGGAATTGCATGATTAAAGAGTAGAAAACAACATACCTCCACTTACCCAAAATGTTGATGAACTATGCAATAGGAATATGGCTGATGCGGCTGTTGGAGCATGGAAGATGTCACTGCTGCATAATCATGAGAAAGGTGAATGCTACTATAGTTACGAATGTTGTAACTGCTAGATCAAAGAATGTGAAGTGGAGGAATCTGAACTGTTGTTGATGAATCATGGGAAAGAGGACGTACGAAAGTGGAACTATGGTACTCTCATATAGCTGGAAAAATACTGTTGCAACTGTTGATGGAGTCATGGAAAAGTGTATAGTTTTCACCCGATGGTACAATTCTAGTCATGCGAATGGATGTGTCGATGTTGAGCATGAAGAGAAGTCATTGGAGTACCGGCCATTGATGAATGTTGTTAACCAATCCGAGGAAAACTCACCATTGATGTCAATGAGTGCCAAGGTACCCGAGTACATCTTGCGAAGTGTGAAAGAATGAGTTGATGTCGAGCCACTTGCAAGATCTGACGATCAAGGGACAATGATGTATTCCCATGATTTTCAGCAAGAGAACTTGCCATTAAGGCATGCAAGCCTCCAGGTACTCAAAAGGAACTCTAGTCTATATCCTAGATAAGGTGCTGAGGTTGATGGGGCAAGACTTGTTGAAAGGTGGGCCTTAAGGAATCCCACATTCGTCAACATGAGTTTTTAAAAACGAGTGGTAGGACTATAGGAAAGATTTCAGTAGCAACAACATTTATGGCAAGGAAATGTAATCATGGAAAGGGAGCTGGATAGTTTTATTGACAAGGAAAAATGAACTGAAAAATATAAAGGGATGTATGCAACTCAAAAAGATAGGCATGTGTGAATCCATGAAAGATAAGGAAATGTAAGGTGGACTTCAACATGGATGATCAATGTGCATTGAAGGATAAATGAGGGTAAACATTCATGATGCAAATGGATTTATGAACGGTTTCTTATGTAACTGCAAACATCATGAGATGTATGAAAATCATCTCCTTCAAGTTGTCCAACAAAACATGTTTCACGGAAGGATTTTGTGATTCTCGAGAATCACTTCGGAATGAGATGCGATCATCTTCATTCCTACAATCGAACTTAGTACTAATCCTGCAATCAAACTTGTGAGATCATCGTAAAACAAAAATGTGAAAATTATTACAAATGCGGCAAATTAAAGAGATAAAAGTGCGTTTTACCCGTTGCGCGCAAGTTCCGTCGTTGATTATTGGTAAAGTGACTGAAGAAGAAACCAAGTCAGCATAAATGTAAAAGCATTGTTTTCAAAAATCCATTTGCTAATTTTTATCATTTGTTTTCAAGTTTTTTAGTTCTAATTTTATTTAAAAACAAAAACATTTTTTTTATTATAAGCAATAAAATTCTTTATAACAATTTTTTTTTTTATATATACATATATATATTTATTTATTTATTTTTTGTTATTATTTTATGTTGACCTAACATTCTCTTTTTATGAAACAACCCAAATAAAAAAATGAAATTTATTAAAACCAAGTTTTATAATAAAACAAACATTTTTTTTTTTTATAATCTTTTATAATAAAACAAATATAAAATTATTTATATTATCCTATACATATACATTTAACAAAACAAAAAAAATAGTTTATGTTTATATGTTTGTTTTTATTTATTTATTTTGGTAATAAAACAAAACCATCGGATAGGAGAAATCGGGTTGGCTTCAAATGACCAGATAAATGGGATTTGCAACTTTCAGCAAAAAAATCTCTTGATTGAACATATTGAGGATAGAGAAGATAAACAAACCAGATTTCAGGGGGTATGCTGGGATCTTCTTACTTCGTCGATCCCTTATAGACATACACTTACCTGTGCGTTCATTCCAGGAAGGTTGTTTGAATTGTGCGCCTTTGAATCATGTGTCTTCATCCCGTCAGTCATTCTGGTAAATCTGTCAACCCAAACGGTCGAATCTTCTTCTGTTTCTTTTGCTGGAAATAAGGTTGTTCCTTAAAATGGAAGGTAAGACTAGATCGATTTCGATCGGCAGTGTCGTGACCGGATGTCTCATTCTGGAGCTTCTGTTTAGGATGGTTGATGTTGGCATGGAGACCCGTTTTATAAAACGTTGCTCGCATCCTTTATAGAAATCACACGATGCCACATGATCTTGCATTTTCCATTATTCATCACCTCCGGCTGATCGCCAATGTCGATAACAATTGCGTGTAGAATGGGTTCGACGTTGAACCAACTGTCGTCCTTGAGAACTTGAAGGCCACCGACTTCATCATCTTGTAGCAACAGAATGACTCCGCCAACATCCAAATGGGAGCGCAGGCCATCGACGAGGTCTGGCCTCGGGCATGGCGGGTAGTGAGCCATTTTTATACCAAAGAACGGGGCATTGCCATTGCCATTACCCCCTGCTAGGGCTTCTTTCATATATCCTTTCTCCAGTCCCAGATTTTTGCAGATTATATCTAACACTATTTCCGCCAATCGCTTCACCTCCTCAGTAAACTCTTTCATCATCTCTTTGAGATTGGTATTTTTGAAGATGCAAGAAAAAATATCATATGCCTAGATCCATTCAGTTTTTCTTTTTATTTTTTCGGCATATGCCAAGGATAATGAACATGAACCACCGGGTACATTCAATGAAGTTAAATATTTGAAGAAATCAACAGTATCACTTCGCTAATTATCAACCTTTCTCTGGCGTGCCTTTGGTGGTGAAAATGGCTACATTCGCGCGAGCAGCCAAGAATTTTATAAGTTCTAGAATTCTTACAAACCCCATCACCATTCTCATGCGTTTTCCTCTCCAGATAAGTGCACACTACGAAATGGAACATGAATCGCAGTTCTAGTAGGCTCATGAACAACTTCTCTAAACTCCTTCGTGCTATTCGGGAAACATTGCTCAAATAGTGGAAGAGGCAAAAACTCTGGAGCCAATGAATTCACTGTGTGATGACTATGCTTTTCCTTCACTGACTCGAAAGCTGAAGGACCCACTATTAATGCGTCCCTTGCCCCTACACTCCTGAGTGTTGAAACTTCATTCTTTCCCAAGAATGATATCTTGTGTGAATGATCAATTCCTCTTGAAATTGCAATCCTCCTTGACTTTTGGAGGCAGATGTTCGCTCTACTTGTATAATCTGAAGAAGAATTATCCTTGCATGTCGATGAAGTCAGACTTGCCTGTATGCATTCTATGCCTTCCTAGTCCCGTGCCACTACCTCTGCTATCTCTTCAAACCCTCTTCCTGTAGGATATAGAACCGTGACCCTTCCAAGAATTGCAGAGAAGTTGACATGGGAAGTCTTTAGAAGAACTTTGATTGAACAAGTTGAATAAGGAGTTGATTACTTTACAATACATGTTGGGGTTCTTCTACGCTACATCCCTCTAAATGCAAAGTGAATGACTAGAATTGTGTCTCGAGGAGGCTCTATCCATGCAAAGTGGTGTTTGGCATATCATAAAGAGAATTTTTCATATGAGCATTGGGATGACATACTTGACATCTTTAATCAATATGATATTTCCCTTTCTATTGGAGATGGCTTGAGGCCTGGCTCTATTTATGATGCAATCGATGTTGAACAATTTGCAGAACTTGCTACTCAAGGTGAGCTCACTCGTCGGGCTTGGGAGAAGGATGTGCAGGTTATGAATGAAGGACCTGGCCATGTCCCAGTGGGCATTGCAAAGAAGTACCCATCTATGCGGTCTCTTCTCAATGTTTACCAAAATGTTAAATTTGTTTATTTATTTTGATTTTTAATTTTTATTATATATATATATATATATATATATATATTTATTTTTTATTATTATTATGTTTATTTATTTTTTTAATTTTATTCTATTTAAAAAAAAAAAAAAAAATCTAAAAACGTTTTTTTGATTGAAGGTAAATAGAAATTCATGAAAATTTTATTAGCAAATGGAGACAAATTGAATTGCAATCTAAATATGAAATTGTTTAAAAATATTTGCAAATCATTAATTTATTTATTCCTTAAAATGATTTTAGTCATCCTACTTTCTTATCCTCACAATTCTTATCCTCACAATCGCACAAAGCCCGGGGGAGAGCATAGTTATTCTAGCAAAAATAAAAACTTGAAAAAAAAATCCTACCTACACTACACTAATTAAAAATTAGAGATTAGTTACGTGTAGTCAAACCTCCAGTGTAGCCATGCATGCAACAGAAATAAAAATATGTCCTCTTTCAATCTCCCAAATAACAATAAAAATATACATAAACGTGCGAAATTAACTGTTGAAATTGTAATTTAACAAAATAAAAAGAAAAACTGAATGGATCTAACCTAGTACCTGCTTGAAACCATTGTTCGATAATGATTTTGTAGGCATAGTTTTCACTCAGATCATGTCACAACTCCTCGTTATCCCCCCTCGATCTCATGCTCGCATAATTGTTCGTCATCAGATGTGCAAGGTTCCTTGTATGTTGTTTCGTCATTTGCCTCTAGAGGAGTAATTAAACTTTCAGCTGCTGTCAATATCTCCTCTTCTAGAGAAGAGGAGATCATGAGTTTTTCTAGGATCCAAGTGAGTTGTTCCAAGCTTATACTCATAGTTAAACCATATTGAAAAAGAAGAATGATTTGTCATCAAAGATTTGAATTTTAAAACTAAGAAATTAAAACTATTTGTAAAGATAAAACATGCCAAACTTGAACTCCTTGCATTACCAAGTTATCGGTTCACACACGTTAGCTCATCATAAATAAAAACTAAATTTACATAAATAAGAACACACTTTTGCATAAAAGGAAGAGGACAAACTAACTTTGGAGCAACCCCACTAAAGTGGATGCGCAGTTCCTTACCTCTCGTCTTATCGTCTTCTCTCCACCCTTAGGTCGTCCATAAAACCAATCCAAAATCATGAAAGCAATCTAATTCAAATGCTACCTATTACCATTTACAACTCCCCGACAACGACGCCAAAATGTTGGTGCAATTATATGCATAATATATTACCAAACATAAATTATCAACTAGGATTCGTAATTAGTAGAGTTGATGCACTATATGTGTCGATAAAAGATAGGTTCCTATGTCTGTTTAGTATAGCTTAGATAAGAAAACCATTTAGAAACCAACACACTTTTAAAAATAACAATCTTCATACAATTCAAAAGTTGGAAAGAAAAACTCATAAACAAGCAAAATCTCTTGCTCAGGTGATGGACATGTTCATTGATGGCTCATGAAAAGAAAAGATGAACTTTGATTCTATCTCCTGGAGAAACTAAACTAACAAGTGGGATTCTCCATTAAATCTCATGTATGGTGAAATATGGAGATCCGACTATTCCTACATTACCACACTTTGCAACAAATTCGAATAGTGAAACCAAACAAAATAACATGAAATGAAAATAACAGGTACATGAAATGAAAATCTACACTAACAATTTACAATAATCTTACCAAGCTGAATCGGTGGCCCTTTCCGATGCCAACATGGAAGCTTTAGATCAACAGATGATAACTTCTAAGAGAGACAAAATCACTAAATCCAAACTTGCATTAATCTTCAACGGGTAGGTTTACAAAATGAGTTTCTTCATGAGTTCAATCTACATCATAACAATTCTCCTCAAGAACCTATCTCATAGCAATTCCCTTAATCTACATAATAATAATTATCCTCCCCTCTCATGAAGAGAGGGCAATCCCTTTTATACATGAGAACTTTGAAAAGAAGATAAGAATCTCATAATTACATATCCACTTTTCTCTCAACCAATTTCTCGATTATTACAAAATATTATCCCTTCAAATCCTCACACATATCTCTCATATATCTTGGATAAGATATGAAAACCAAATATCCATGATCTTCTCCTTGAAATAGGTTTTGAATTATCTCCTTAAATCTTGAATTGGTGGAGGAAGTATTTGATAAGTCTTTTTGAATTAATCATTCACATATTCCTACACATGATAAAGCTCACACATTTTTGAGATATATATGAAAACATGTCAATTTTCTAATATTTAATCACAAATTCCCTTTTAATACTAAAATAAATGATTTGGAAAATAATAAGGTTAAACCCATATTTAATTATGAAATGGTATTAACGAATGGTTTATGGAGAGGTAGAATATGGATCAATGTGAAGAATGGCGAAGAGAAAGGTGGATGGAAATACGACATTTCTGAGACCCAACAGGACACGAGGCTATAAGGTATCTTCCATCCAAAATGGCATAGTGCACATAGCATGCCAACTGATAGCTGAAAATTTAGTAAGGAAAAATTGACCTACATAGGTCACCAGCTTTGTCGTTGACCTCGCAGGGAAGTGCGCAGAAGGCCTACAGATGAACTGGGTGAAGTAACTAGTTAATCGTTTGGAACTATACTGCTGAGAAGCATAGAATCAGGGTTATGAATTTCATTTCAGCTAGATCCTGATCCTCATCACCTTTGTTGCCTAGGAGATGATGGAAGGTGAAACCTTCCCAGATATAGATTCATTTGAACTGCTTGCTGCGAAGTTCACTAGCCTTTGGTATTCAAGTGATATGAACAAACAGTGGCATTCAAATGTTTTTTTTCATACATATTACCTACAACTAAATAGAGCCATCGAAGATGAGCCTCGCATGACTCCAAACACCTTACAGAGACTCCTACCTATGATGAAGTTTAGCGTAGATCGACACTTCATCTACATTATAGCAAGAGAAAATGAACATAAAGAGCAGCTTCAGTCATATTATAAACTTACCAAAGAATACCTTAAGGAGATCACTAAGGAATGGTCCAATGACCTCCTTATCCCTGCCAACCCTGCAGAGATATCTGATATTGACAACCCAAAGGACACTCATAAAGAACAGAATACACCCAAGAAGATTGAGGAGGTCCAAAATTTAAGCAACAGCTCAGGAAATACTGCTTCAGTGTCACCTAATCGAGGGGGTGATGACGAAGTAGAAACTAAACAGAAGCCAGGCGATGTAACACCACCCATAGACGAGATTGATCCCCTAAAGAAGAGGGAGGTTTCTTCCCTAAAACCTTATTCCCGGAAGAAATCGAAAGCCTCCATGACCAAGATGTAGATTTTCCTCACCTCTGATGATTTTGACTTTATCATAGCAACCTTGAATGATCATTCAATGGAAATATCGGAGAAACAAGAAGCCAAGAAGGAAGAAATGTATGATAGAATAGAAGTCGAACTCTCAGGGGTACAACAAGTCCTTCAGTCCAGTCGCATAGTCTCCACTGCTCCCCTGCCATTAAGAGAACCAGAATTGGGAGAAGAGCTAGCCCAACTCCACCAACTAGTTGATACAGTTGAAGCTCGCCTTCGACGGGCAAAAGAAGAAACAAAACAAGCCACCTAATACTTGAAACAAGTGAAAGGCATACTTGTAGAACAATGTAGTGTTGCATAATAGGAAAAGAGTTCTCTCCAAGCGAAGTTTGACGAATAAAAAACATAGATGCAACAAGGAAACGAACAGTTGCTCGCAGAGCAACTCAAAGTGAAAGAAGCGGTTAGAAGAGCACTTCGCTCTGTGAAAGTCTTATAAATAAAGGTAGAAAATCGAGTCATGCATCAAGTAGAGCATATCAAAAAAGCTATCCAACAACTACAACAATGCATAGCATAATTAGATATTTTCACAGTGCCCAAGACTCCATAGGATGTAAGGGATCAAAGAGAAGCAACCGCCTAGAGCATAGTTGAAAGGATAAAGTCCCTTACCATGGAATGCAAGTAGTTGAGTAATCATAGTGCCCAGATGTATGATAAACTCACTGAGAACCTAGAATTGCAAGAACTAGAGTCACAGCTCCATGAAGTAAAGCAACAAGCAGAGACAATACATGCGCAGTTGAATCCCCTGTCAGCTATGGAAAGAATGAAGCGATACCAAGAGAAACACACTGCCTAGCAACATATCCACACTATCCAGAGCAGATTTATGGAAGTAGCTCAGAGGCTCCAACCTATACAATATAAGGCTTACCAATTTTTCACAGAGGTCGAAGGCCAAGAAGCAAAACTGGAGCAAGTTCTCAATGCAGCTGAACAACTCCTAAAGGGACCTGTCAATGACACAGTCATCCAAGAGTTCATTTAATAGGAGGTTATGGCACAGAACAATTCAAAGCATCTTGAGCCATTCTCAAGGCTTTTGAAGCAGAACTACCCAGACCAGAGTGACTCGAGACGATTCACAGGTGAGTGTTGGGGGCCTATTGTACCTTGACCAAGTTTTTAGAGATCCTTGGTCATGTTGACCTATTTTTGGGACTTCAACGGGATGTCAAAGAAGGAGTGCAAGACAAGACAGATATCATGGGATCTCGACCCACTTTTTAGGGATTTTTGGGTTTTGGGATTATGTAATAGGTATGGTAATGTCATCCCATGGGTTTACCCATGCTTAGGCCCACTTTTATAATGTATATATAGAAGACTAGGTGATGTAATAAGCTTGGTGGTGAGTAGTGCTAAGTTCTAGAGATCTGATCTGTGTGATCAAAGGATTGTAAGAGTTCTAAGTGATAAGTACTTTCTTGGTGTGAGACTTGTAGAGCTACGCACAAATCATTGTAAGAAGGCTTGGTGTTGTACCCTAGCTCGAAGAAGGAGGATGTGGCGAAGTGTGAATAAATTTCATGTCTTCTGAGGAGTAGGATTTTGATTCTATGTGCCTATAAGAGACTTGACCAAGATAATAAAGAAGAAGAGTTGGTGGACGTAGCCCTAGTGTGGGGGTGAACCACGTATATGTTGTGTTATTATTTGTGCGATGTGTTGATGTGTTTATGTCTTTACTTGCTAGGTGCTTTGATATAGATAGATAGATCTATTTATGATTTATGCTAACGATGTATATGTATGTTATATATGACCTATGATTTATGTTTATGTCTTAGTGCTTAAATCTTCTATATCTAATATATCTCTTTATGCTAAGTGCTTAGATACGTTAGATATGAATGAATGGTGCGATGCTCTGTTTTATCTACGAAGTAGATACTAAGTTGAATGTTGATCAAATGTAGTTGCTAAGTGCTCTGCTAAGTATTAAAATCATAGATCTGTGTCCCAGCTAAGGTTCTAGACACTGGAGCCCTACAACCACTCCTGCCTCTACCTTGGGTGAGACTTCATCTACTTTGCAGGTGTTTTCGAAAGGGCCAATAGTTAGGGTTTTGTTGGTGCGTTGTTGTAGTGTTGAAACATGGGTCTTCCCCTATAACAACACCATTATATCCCTTGCATGAATGTCATGAGATCATAATGATGATTCTTCAATGGATTCCTCCTCCCTTTTACCAAGGAAATTCCCTTAGTATATAATATTGGGAGGGTTAACCACCATTGGATCTTTTGGGAAATGATTGGGGATTTTTCTCCATGAGTTGGGATTTGGATTATTGAGTTTTACCAGGATGGGGCCAAGTAGGGTGACTGGAATCCTTGACCCAAAAAAACTTTAATCTAATATTTCTTCCCTTATAAAAATGTGGTATGCTTATAACCTCATTTGACCACATCAACGCTCCCTCATGACTCAACACATGACATTGAAAAAGGGGATAAATGCTACCTTTACATGGGTAGGGGGGAATTGATAGGATATCAACACTCCCTATACATGAGTAGGGGGTGGTTGACCTTCAAAAACCCTCCAAAAATGGTCAAAATTCCAAGTAAAAGGCATGTTTATGGCTTTCAATGATGGGTTTCTTCCTCCAAAATGACTTAGGGATTATGAAAAATGTTCTTTCATGGTGTCAAGGGGTTGAGACACTTACTAAGAGCATGTGAACCTTAGTAAGGTGCATACAACACTTGAAAAAGTGCATGAGACACTTCTTAAGGTGCATATGACACTTGACAATGTGAATGAGACACTTAGTAAGTTGCATACGACACTTTACTAAACTTGTGACACTCAAGTGTAAATATATGATACACTTAAGTGTGACATTTTGGTGTATAACATATGTACCTCTAAAGGCCTCCCATTCACACTTCAAATATGTTATGAAATATATTTCTATAGTCCTATACATATGTGGCCATTGTAAGCTAAAAAGGAAGGAATTCATTGTATTGTTATTCTTCCCATTTGATCTTAGAGAATCCATATATTCTCTTGAGATCTATATGAGAAATCATAGCATTTGTTAATCTTCTCACCTCTTGAGAAACTTGACCAAGAAGTTCTTAACCATTGTTATATAGGAGATTAAATCTTTAATTTTATGGGACTCAAGAGCCCTCCCAAGGAGGAATAGGGGATCCAAAATCTCACTTTTCTCATTTGGAGTTTTCAATTCAAATATCACTTGTCATCTGAGTAGTTATCTTTTGTGTTAATTTCATGAATCTTTTAGAATTTACATGTTCTTAGTTTTATTTCATTTCTTGGTTATTTGTTTTTTTATTTATTATATTGTGGATTGAATCGTATACTAATCATGGTTGTGTTATCTTTCTAGTCCAACAAGGCATCTAAGAGAATCCTTTATTATCACCCAAGTGACCAAAAGGACCCAACACACCACTCCTAATATCTATCCTAATCTTCTCTCTCACCCCCTATTATTCTACCCCTCGCTCCCTTCCTCCTTCTATACCCCTATTTATCTCTCCCCCCCTCTCTCTCCTTTCTCTCACTCTCATTCTCTCTATTTCCCTCTGTCTCTCACCAATTCTCTCTCTCTCCCCCACTCTACCACTATATCCCTTTCTCCCTCTTTTTTTCTCCCTCTATACCACACTCTTCCTCCTCTCTCCATCTCTATGTCCATCTATTTCTCTCCCTCTCTATGCCCCTCATTCTCTCTCCCTTTCATTCTTTACCTCTATCCTACTCCTTGTGCATCCCTTATCTATATTTAACTCTCTTTATCTTTCTCTCTCTCTCCCTCTTCCCCTAAAAACATCTCTCCCTACCTCCATTCCCCTCTCTCTCTCCCATCCCCATCTCTTTACCTATCTCTCCACCTTCCTCCCTATCCATCCCTCTCTTTATATATCCCTACCTCCCTCACTCCCACCTCATTTATCCCTCTCACTTCCCTTCCCTCCCTTTCTCTCTCTTATCACCCTTCATATCTCTCTCTCCCTCCATCCCTCCTAATATCTCTCTCTTCCTCTTCCCCTCTCTCACTCTCTCCCTATTTCCCTCTATCTCTCTCCTCCAGTCTCGCCACCTCTCTCTCTCTCTCTCTCTCTC
>ML815958.1:113889-132612 GCA_009831015.1 Picea engelmannii | reverse complement strand
TGGGAGGAGATAGGGAGAGAGAGAGGAAAAGAGAGAATGGGGGGAGAGAGGGGAAGGGGAAGAGAGGGGAGTGGAGGAGAGGGAGATCAAGAGAGAGAGAGAGAAATAGAGGGATGAAAGGAAAAGGGGTGTGTTAGTGGTGGGGTGAGGGAGGGAGGGGGAAATAGGGAAAGAGTGGAAGGGATAGAGAGAGGTAAAGAGATAAATGTGGGGAAGAGGTGAAACATGATAAAGGGAAAGAGGGAGAGAGTGATGTAGGATCATTTCTCCCAATATGGCCATGCACTAGCCAGCCAACCACTCAGCACATTCAAAGAAGAGAGGTGCCAGCCCTCTCATATTTTGAATTTGAATTAAGGGCATTTAATATTTGTAAGGATGTTAGAGCCAAAAGGTCATGCCTATACATAGGCTTTAGATGTAGATAGCCTTTAATGGTTGTAAGGCTGAGATCTAGATCCAATCTGGACTAGACAACCATTTAATTGAATAGGGTAGGTGAGGATGGAGGGAAGAGTTCGAAGATCCCCCTCATGTAAAAGATCATTTTCTATGTAAGATGAGTAGAAAAGAGTAGAGTTAGGAGAGATCTACATGAGAAGAGCAGATAGAGAAGGAGCCGAGACTCTGTAAAAGTATGATCTCAAGAACACTTTGTAAAGGAGGCATTTCATATTAATATAAACAACAGTTTTTCCTGTATGTTATTATGTGGTTACATGAATGTCTTGGTGTGTTATTTATATGATGTAGATGTATGTTGTATATGTGCATTTGCAGGTTACAGGAAAAAGTAGTTGTCTGTTGAGTTCCTTGATATTCAGGTCTAGGTTCTTTTAGGCTTCATGCATGAGTGCATGATAGAACACTGGGGGTTCTGAAATCCAGTGCAAGGATTGCACTTCTGAATTCTATGGATTCAAACAAAAACGAGCCAGGAGGGTGCACCAGCTAAAGTCTTAAACTCAGGGAAAGATCTCAAGGTTGTCTAACACCTTGGAGACAGGACTGTGCAGAAGAGAGGCACAAAAGAAGATAGAATCTCTGAGGAGTTATATAGAGCTCTACCAGGAGGGCATTGAGCATATGCACGGGTTTCATTGAAAAGAAGAACTCTTACTTGAGTTCAGGGCGAAGGTAGAATCAATGTGGGATTTTGTGAGCAGAGACTCTACCAGGAGAGCATTGAGTTGGTGTGTAGAGAGCACAGGGAAGAACTCTTTTGAGTTCTGGAATAGAGAATCATACAAGGGATAGGACCTTCACAGGGTTGTTGAATACCTTGCAGGCTTGGGAAGGATTTGCTTGAGAAAGAGACCGTCAAGAGGGAATCAAATTCTCCATCTGAGGGAGAAGAAAGGGTTAAGTCCCTTAGAGATCTGAGTGATAGAAAATATCAGGATAGATAGCACCTTCGTGTGTGCAGAGACCCTGTAGGAATCATAGAGGTCGACGAAACCTTTCTAGGTTTCAGAGAAGAGAAGCTCGGGAGGAAAAGTGCTTTTTTGCACAAGAGCGAAAGCTGCAAGGAGCGCAGAAATCGAAGAATCCTTCAAGAATTCAAAGATGACAAAGCTCAGGAGGGAGAGTGCTTTCATACACAGAGCCCTGCAAGTAATCGTAGAGGTTGAAAGAGACCCTTTGGAGGGTTTGAGTCTGAGGAATCTTAGGAGGAAAAACGTTTTCAAAGAATGCAGATAAAAGCTGAAGTCATAGGCTTTGTAGAAAGAAACAAAGGTCGAGGCCTTTGATAAGTTAAATTATTCCAAGGTTCGGAAAGAAATAGAGAGCTCACAAGGAGGGAAGCACAACTGCCATCGGATCATGTGAGGATAAGATCTGGATCGTTGAAGCTTCACGTCCAGGAAGCAACAGGAGACCGCGGTGGAAAGGAGTAGACCTGGGCCATTAGATATAGCTCATACAATCGATAGCCATAGGATTTGTTGAAAGAATCATGAGGTTTAAACCATCGCAAATAGAGGAGAGAACCCGAAAAGTCTTGAAATGGTATAGGCATTCAGGATTTCAGAGTTCATAACTTCAGAGGTTCTGAGGATAGGAGACTGGGATACTAGAGGTCATGGGTCGCAAAGTCCCGAAGACATTGAGACCGTCCATCTATGGAGGACATTTGTCACGAGATCCTCACATTTCGGGGATTCAGACATCGAAGGGGGAACAGAGAATTCCTTAAGTTTCATGACTTGCGAAGTCCCGAAGAGATCATAGCTTCCATGTTTGGAGGACACGTGGTGTGATCAAGGGAATTCAGAAAGCCAGGAATCAAGATCATCTCGTGTATTCAGATATCACGAGCTGGAAGGCGGAGACCTTTTCTCTGAAAAATACCAAGCCCTGAGATCGCAATGAGATCTGAACCGTTGATCATGGAAGAAGGAGAGCCTTAGGATATGGCATCTTGATACCTCACATATTGGGGGTTCAGATATTGGAGGAATCATTTTTCGACTATGGAAGTTGCGAAGAACTGAGGACCAAGGTCTAGGGTGAACATGTGGCACATGTGATAGGTGGGTCACATGGTCGATAGGTCGTGTAACAACATATGCCAAGGGAAAGGCGGATGCAGGTGATAGGTGGCATACACGCATCACCATGCAAGGAGCGAACCCATCATAGATCGTTCATGTCTCAAGGTTTCGTAAAGAGGAGCACGAAGGTTCGACTCTTCAACTCGCAAAGTTGTGAGTTGCAAGTAGGGTCGAAGGAGTCAACCCGTTGTTGACTTATCACATCTCATGGATTCGTGAAAGAGGAGCACAAAGACTGAACAACTGAACTTGTGAAATTGTGAGTAGAGAGAAGTGCTAGTGGTTAACCCTAACCTAAAGTTGTATGTAGAGGATGCCAAGGAGAAGGGCCATACCCATATCGCAATCTTGGGTATCGGAGGTTTGAAGAAGGAAGAGTCAAGGGTCATCGACTCACAAACTCATGATATCACGTGTTTGAGAAAGGCGCTTGTGTTAAGGCATTGCTCAAAGCATTGTGGTCGCTCGGAGGAAGGGGAAGCTCGTGCCTAGGGCTCGTTCGCATAGGTAGAGTTTCTGAAGGACCTGTGGATCGAGTTCGTTGGGTATCAAGGAAGGCCGAAAGGACCATTTCAGTTATATGGATCTGATAGGAAGAACGATCCTATAGCGGATCTTGACCCAAGGGTCGGGGGTCTACTCCAGAGAGGGAGAGAGGGAAATAGAGAGACAGAGAGGGGGGGAGAGAAAGTGTCTGATAAAGTGAAAATTTGTGAGAGAGAGAGAGGTTAGAGAGAGACGGGAAGATAAAGGGAGGGAGGAAGGAGAGGGAGAAAGTGAGAGAGGGGGAGAGGGAGGGTTATAGAGAGAGAGAGGTTGGGTGTGGGGGGAGGAGGGGAGGGAGAGAGGGGTATAGAGAGAGAGAGAGAGAAGGGGCGAGGGGGGAGTATGGGAGAGATATAGGGTAAAAGGGGGGAATTTATCAAGCTAGAAATAGGGGGAGAGACAAAGGGGGGTATAGAGATAAAGAGAGATATAGTAGTGGGGAGGGAGAGTGAGAGGGAAAACGTGAGAGAGAGGGATGGGGGGAGAGAGGGAGATAAATATATGTAGGTAGAGAGAAGTAAAGAGATGGGGGGGAAGAGAGGAGGAAAGAGAGGGAAAGAGAGAGATGCAAGGAAATATAAATTAATAGATAAAGAGATAGAGTGGGTGAGAGAGAGAGAGAGAGAGAGAGAGAGAGAGAGAGAGAGGGAAGAAGTTGGATATAAGACAGAGAGAGTGAGTGGGGTATAGAGAGGGAGAGTGAATGAGGGAACAATGGGGGAGAGAGAGATAGGAAGAGGGAGATAAGAAGAGCAGGGAAAGGAGGGAAAAGAGAAAGAGAGAGAAAGAGAGAGTGGGAGTTATAGTAGTTGGATAAATAACTAGAAATATAGAGGGAGGGAGGGAGAGGAGGGTTGTAATGTACCCAACCACCCACAAGCTAGCCACATTACTTCAAAAATGCATTTCAAAACTAATTTCAAAATTTTGATAACATCTAATTAATAAATAAGCATGAAAGACTCAAATGAAATAATCAAGATTCATGTTAATGCATAAAAGAAGTGAATATTGTGCCATGCACAACAATAACCAACAAGAATGCATATTATAAATACAAATTTAGGAGACAATAATTAATGTTAGGATATTTAGACACTTAGGAGTTAGTTAAGATCTACTTGGTCTAATATGTCGTTAGGTAAAAGTGTGTTTCTTTAGTATTCATTAGTATGCATTTGTAGTTAGGAAATACGATGGTCACGATATGTTCCGAACATAGAGTGATCTGATGGTTCATACTCTCCTCGATCTTAACGACCATTGATCTGTGGATTAACACCCAATTGGTCCCATGATCTCTATTTAAAGAGCATGGAGGGTCATTTTCCAATGATCGATTGTGAGAAACTCTCTTGTAAAATCTCTTTGTAATCTTTTTCTTTGCATTAATAAACTGCTCCAAGTGGTCGCCTTGGTTGGGGCCGTGGATGTTTCCCCATAGGGGTTTTACCACATGAAAACATTGGTGTGTTAATCTTTGATCTAGTTATGTGAGTGGTTACTGAAGGTGTTCGTCCTTTGTTGGAATACCTGTGTTGTCGAACATGGTATCAGAGCCTGTTTGAAGACCCACTCCTATTGTAGATTGAGATCGTGAAGTTGAGTTACCTCATCTCCATTTTATGGCATTTCCATACATTTCTGAGCTAAGAGGACTATTCCATTGCATCTTGAACACTCATTTCATTTAGGAACACTTTTTGTTTCACTCTAAAAGTTTTTTGTTTTCCCAATATACAACCATTATAGTCAGATCCGAAGGTATAAAGCCTGAATACGCATTTTTTTAAATTTCTGCAAAGTTTTATTTTGATTTTATTTCGGTTTGTATTTTTTATTTTTGGGTTGTTACTCTTTTAGATATGCGTATTCTCTTTGCCTCATTCCCTGTTCGATCTTGGCAAATCAGAAATAGATAGGAAAAGGTGCATCTTCCAGGTAAGCTAACCAAGATCTAACCCTTATTATCATCGAGAAGCAAAACAATTTTCTTGTGTGAAAATATTTTTTTTTATCACGCTCTCCAAGGCCATCTTCAACAACAAAAACAAAAACAACAACAACCCCAATCCTCCTTCTAAAAATTACAATATGTTTTGCTATACCATTTGGTCAAAACTTGTCTTATTAAGTAAGAGGTTTTGAGTTCAAGTCTCTCTTTTGTTACTTTTTTTTAAAAAGTTCATGCTAAAAATTGTAAAGTGCATTTCACTTCAAGTATAAAAGTGAAGCACTATAAATAGCTTTATTTTTTGTTTTAGAGTTATTTATTTTGCATGCAACTTTTCTTTTATAAGGTAACTTCATTGTAAAAGTGATCCCCACTTCTCTTTATAAAAGTGGGTCACTTCATAAAGCAGCTTACACTATCATGTGGTTATTTGGTTACCATTTATGCATTTTTTTTAAAAGGGCATAACTCTCACATCGGAAGTCCGTTTTCAATGCCGTTTTTTTAAAACCACATAAATTTTAGATATCTTTCCATCTAGATCATTAGTTTCAGCTTTTAAATCCACAATATCTAGATATTTAATATGGCTTATACAAGTAATGTCTTGCTTACCAACAACAACTACTTCCAATGGAAATCCCATATGAAAGATTTATTAAGAAGTAAAGGCATGTACCAGATTACCTTGGGAAAGGAAACAACACCCACTGATGATGATAAGAAATCCAAATGGTATAATAGGAATGGTGAAGCATGCGGACTAATCAAAATGTCCATCTCTCCTTATCTAAGGTACCACCTTCAAGGAATTGATGACCCCGAAGAAGCTTGGAACACGATTGAATTTGTGTTTGGTAAACTCAATATTGTTCGAGCACAAAAGTTAGAAAATCAAATACTGACCTTGAGTCTAAGTGATTTTTCTTGCCTTGGAGACTATCTATCTAAGTTTAAAACACTTAGAATTTTATGTGAAGAATGTAAGATAAAAATGGAGGAAGAGCGTTGCATATATCTTATTCTTTCTAAGCTAGGTAGTGCATATTCTGTGTTTGTATCTACCTTTTATGCCATGAGAGAGGCTCTAGGGAAATCTTATGAAAAACCCACTCTCGAGTCCTTTTGTTCTTCTTTGATTAGAGAGGAAGATAAGCTTTTACAACTTGGAGTGATCAACACTGCAGGTACCTCCAACAAAGCCTTAGTTTCCCAGCAGAGAGATAAATGCAAGTATCCCAAGAAGTAACATCCTCACTACAGCAACAAACAACATAAGGTTCCCAAACCCGCTCAGACAACTTCAACTCCTAATGGTGACAAAGGAGCAAAATATAAAAGTAAGAATACTAATAGACATTGCAACTTTTGTGATAAAGATGGCCATGATGAGTCCAAATGTTTCAAGAAGATGGTAACCTTAGAAGCAGCGATGAAGAAGCACAACATCAGTATTGATTCTTCTTCTTCTTCTTCTTCTCATGGAAATGCACTTTTTGCTTCTGGTTTCTCTTTTAATACACCTTCTATTACTACTTCTTCTTTTGATGAGTGGCTTATTGATTTAGGAGCATCTTATCATATGGCTAAGGATAAAACCATATTTTCTGCTCTAAATGAATGCAACACCAAGAAAATATTTGTTGGTGATGATAGATATCTTAATGTTGTAGGATATAGAACAGTTCAGGTAGAAAATGATCATTTGAATGATGTATTATGTGTTCCAAATATTTCTTGTAACCTTCTATCAGTATATCAAATCACTCATACAGGTGAAGGTAAAACCATAGAGTTTTCACCTCACCAACTTGTAATCAAGGATCTAAATGATCCTAAGCATGTTCTTGCAACTGGAATTGCTGATGATATTACCAGGTTGTACAAATTTGACAACTTTGGGTCATCAAAATTTTCATCAGTTTTTGTTGCTCATAGCGATGACTTGAGCAGACTTTGGCATGAGCAGTTTGGTCATCTAAACTATCGCTCATTGCAACAACTATGTAATCAATATATGATGACCGGTCTTCCTCTTGTTTCATGCAGAGATGGTGTTTGTGTCGGTTTTGTTCTCGACAAACATCACCGGGACCATTTTGACAAACTTGCCCCTTGGCATGCCTTAGGTCCTTTGCAGCTTGTTCACAGTGATTTGTGTGGTCCACTTTCTTCTCCTGCTTTTTCTGGGTGCAAGTATTTCTTAACTTTCATTGATGAATTTTCTAGACGTACTTGGGTTTACTTCTTAAAACTCAAGAGTGAAGATTTTGACAAGTTTTTTTCCTACAAGGCCCTTGTAGAAAAGCAATCTGGACATCAAATTCAAAGGTGAAGAACATATAATGGAGGCAAATATGTGAACAATAATTTTACAAGCTACTTCACTACACAGGGAATCCAAATGCAACACACTGTTCCATATACACCACAACAAAATGGTGTTGCTGAGAGAAAGAACCACACATTAAAAGAAATGGATAATTGTATGATCCAATATAAGGGATTAAGTCTAAAGTATTGGGCGGAAGCCATCAATTGTGAAAATTACATAGTAAATCACACTCTCACAAAGGCTCTTAAAAATATAATACCGAAAGAAGCTTGGACTAAAATTAAAGCAGATGTAAGTCACTTTCGTGTATTTGGCAGTATAGCATGGGCTCACATTCTTGATGAGAAAAGGAAAGAATTGCAGCCTAAAAGTGAGAAGTGTATATTTGTTGGTTATTCTAAAGATGTCAAAGGTTACAGACTTCTTCAATCACATTGTAATGAAATTATTATTAGAAGAGATGTTAAATTTGATGAAAATCTCTTGGCCTGCGAGCCTAATTTGCCAATTGTGCCTTCTTCAGCCTGCGATCCATCTTCGGCATTTGTGCCTTATTATGATCTTTTTTATTCTTCATATGATGACAGTGAGGATGAAAATCCATCTCCGCCTCATCACCCTCCTCCAGATGAGTGCTTTGAACTTGAACTAGCACCAACTCCACCGCTTCCTAGATGGGTCCATTCAACACGAGAAGCAGCTGGTGATCTTGTCAGTTATCCTTCATATCAATGTCAGACACGTTCACAAGTCTAGCGATCCTCTTCTCTTTTGGCTCAAGTTTCAGAAACTCATGATCCAGAGACATTTGCAGAAGCTTTAGGTCATCTAGATTGGGATACAATAATGAATGAAGAGTATCGTTCTTTAATGGAAAATGATACCTGGGATCTTGTACCTCTTCCAAAAAGAAGAAAACTTGTTAGATGCAAATGGATCTACATAACTAAGTATGCATCAGATGGAAGTGTTGAAAGACACAAGGCTCAGTTAGTTGCCAAAGGATTTTCCCAAGTTGAAGGAATTAACTATAATGAAACCTTTTCCCCTGTAGCAAAAATGAATTCGATCCGCCTTGTTCTTGCCCTTGCTTCCTCACATAAATGGGAGGTCCATTAGATGGATGTTAAATCCGCCTTCTTGCACAAATATTTGCAAGAAGAAATCTACATGGAACAATCTCATGCCTATGTCTAGAATGACTCTAGCCTTGTTGTTTGCCTCAAGAAATCTCTTTATGGTCTCAAGCAAACTCCCCGAGCTTAGTATGCCAAAATGGATAGCTTTCTTATTACCACTGGATTCTCTAGATTCCATTCTGATCCTAATGTCTATACCAATAAAGTAGGAAGCCATATCATAATCCTTGTTGTTAATGTTGATGACCTTATCCTTATTGGTAGTGACTCAAAAATTTTAAACCATGTGAAAACCAGCCTTAAGAAGAAATTTGAAATGATAGACTTAGGATTTTTGCACTATTTCCTTGGCCTCCAAGTTTTGCAAACCAATGAAGGAATTTTTCTTTCCCAATATAAGTATGCTCAATGTGAACTTGTTCATCAATTTCACATGGATGATTGTAAACCAACCCCTTCTCCCTTCTAATCTAGAGTCAAGCTTTCTACCACCTGTACTTCTCCTAAAGTTGATGCCACCCTGTACCATCAGTTAGTTGGTATCTTCTTATACTTGACTCATACCCATCCTGATCTTTCATTTGTTGTTGGTCTTGTTGCTTGATATATGAAAACACCCCATGAAATCCATTGGAAAGCAACTAAAAGGATACTTCGCTATGTTCGTGGTACAATTCAGTTCAAGATACATTACAGTTCAGGGGGAACTCCTTTATTGGTTGGTTTCACTGATTCAGATTGGGCTGGTGACCTTGATGATCCGAAGTCTACTTGGGCATGTAAGAAACAATAGGCCATTTAACTTTCTTCAATAGAAGAATAGTACCGAGCAACGGTAAATGCAAGTCAGGAATCCCTGTGGCTTCGACAGATCCTTTCAGAGTTTGGATTCCAGCACCAACATCCGACCAGACTTTGGTGTGATAATCAGAGTGCCATCAAGCTCACCAAAGACCCAGTTCAACATCAGCGTAGCAAACACATCGATCTACACATGCACTTCATTAGAAATCTCATTTATGATCAAGTTATTGAAGTGCTCTTTTTCCCTACAGAAGATCAAGTTGCAGACAATTTCACAAAGTCTCTTACAGAAGAGAAGTTTTCCAAACTTCTCTCTATGTTAGGAGTTCAAATAGTTGTCATTAAGTGGGGATAGGTTCTAATGCCTCCTTCCTTCTCCTATTGTGTCACTATTGTAAAACCTTCAATCTTATCCCAAGTTGTTCTTAAGGAGGGATGTTAGGATATTTAGACACTTAGGAGTTAGTTAAGATCTACTTGGTCTAATATGTCGTTAGGTAAAAGTTTGTTTCTTTAGTATGCATTTGTAGTTAGGAAATTCGACGATCACGATATGTTCCTGACATAGAGTGATCTGATGGTTCATACTCACCTCGATCTTAACAACCATTGATCTATGTCTTCACACACAATTGGTCCATGATCTCTATTTAAACAGTATGGAGGGTCATTTGCCGATGATAGATTGTGAGAAACTCTCTTGTAAAATGTCTCTGTAATCTTTTTCTTTGCATTAATATACTGCTCCAAGTGGCCGCGTTGGCTGAGGCTGTGGATGTTTCCCCGTAGGGGTTTTACCACATGAAAACATTGGTGTGTTGATCTTTGATCTGGTTATGTGAGTGGTTATTGAAGGTGTTTGTCTTCTATTGGAATACCTATTTTGTCGAACAATCTATTCTATGAAGGTTCAACACATTTACAATCGTGATGTTATTCAACACCAAAGACATAATCATCATCTTTGAATTCTCTTTTTATTTTTATTTAAAATTAGGAATCATTTTGATTAATTAGAATCTGAATACAGTGATGATGCTTTTATTTTTTATTAAGTAGGTTAAGATTTCTCCTTTGGAAAATAGAAATGATTATGAGTTCTTTATAAGAATAGAGTTCACTTGTCGAAATAGTTTTGATAGGTTAGTTGTCTACTTGCTTATTTGCTTAAAGATAGAAAGATCAAAAGTAATTTACTTGTTGTTGCTTACTTAAAAAGGTCGAATATATTAACTTGTTTAAAATAGGTTATGAATTTCTCTTTTAGGAATCATCCATCAATCCATTGTTTGAAGCTGCTTAGGATAAATAGTTCAATCTCATTAATAGAATTTTCTAATTGATGAAAAATGAAAAAGAGTCATCTCTTAAGTAGATTGATAGAGTATTGATCCTTAGGTAGACCATATCCTTAGTTAGACAATACTTCCATTTTATTTTCTTCCTTGGCTCATACAGTGCCACAACTCTAAGTTTACTTACCCCAGGTTGACAATTTAATTGAGGGAATCAGTGCATATAGAATACCCATCATCTCTGGCTTCATTGTCGGGGAGTTTTCTTAAGTTAGGAAATAGTTAGTAAGTAGATCATTTCTTAAACGTAGCATTATTTTGGTGGTGGGGGAACTTTAAGATAAGAGGTAAGAACCTGCACACTTGTTATAGCAAGTTCCCCCAAACCTAATGGTATTTTTTCTTCTTTGCTTTCATGAACAAACCTAGGGACCCAAAGGGAAGATACATTAAAACCAAACCAAACCTTTCGACCAAGGTTCCTTCTAACCTTTTTGGAGGAAAGAACAATCCACCAATAAAATCCACATACCGATACCAAAAAGTATGGATTAGCTCAACCCAAAGAGCTAAACCAGTCTATGAAGAGACAAAAATAGGGAGAACTATATAGAATAAAAATGAAGCATCAATAGTAGTGGAACAAGAGGCAAGACCACTCGAGCCTTCGTTAGAACCAGCCAACACAACCTTTATTTTTTCACCACCATCAGGGGACCCTAACTTTGTCGAAATCATTGACCCTGAACAGGTGAATACTTTTTTTGGTAGTTCAACCAATATAATTGTTTCCCAAGTCAAAACAAAAACTTTGGCACCAATATTTTCAATCGGCTCGAGTAAAGTCTCGGATATCCAAATAGTATAAAGACCTTCCCATCAAAGGGATACCTTTCCTAGAAAAGAACCTTGGGATACTTTTTTATCTTCAAGGATAAAACCATATAGGTACTCTCTCTTTGGAAACTAAACCAGTATGGATGATCAGGAGGATCACAACCATGTAATACATGAGGAGGGAGAATAAGTTGGAAACCAAATCGAAACCACCTTCGGGTTTCCAATTTTGGATACCACACAGAATGTCAATATGAAGAACATTCCACTCTTGACACTTCCCACCTTTTATGGTAAAAGAAGTGAAGACCCAGATACCTTCCTATTTGAGTTCAACATCTTGTGTAGGATCTACAATTACTTACAATATGCTCAAAAACTAAAAAAAAATTCTGCCACCCTCAAGGATTCTGCACTAAGATGGTTCATGGGGTTGGGAGAGTCCAGTATTAGGTCTTGGGAAGGCATGCAAGATATATTTATTAAAAAATACCAAGACTACTACAAGTCCAAGGATTCTCGTAATGACATTTTCAAAGTAAAACAATTAAAGGATGAAAATCGTGAGGATTCTATAGAACAGTTTGCTTATATCTCACCAAAATTGAAGTACCATGACCTTCTAGATGATGCAGTCAGGGCTCTTTTCCTAAAAGGTAGTTCAGAAGAATACCTAGAGACACTTAACCTGATGGCATCAGGTGACATCTCCCATAAACCATTTACTGAAATCTATGAAATGTGTAGGAATTACTCGAGGAGTAGAGCCAAAACAGGGAGTGTTCGGGATCCTTATAGTAGAAACCTAAAAGAAGTTAGTTCATGTGGTATCACAAGGGTAGAGATAGGGAACCTCTTAGAGGACTTAAAAATGGATATCTTAAGTATAATAAGTTCCCATTTGGACACCCTAAAGATTAAAAATTAAAAGGAGGAGAATGCAGTAATGAGCATATTTTACCCAAGATGCAGGAGGAAGCATTCCTCAAGGGAATGCCCAATAGATAATATTTCAATTTGTGGCTTATACACTAAAGACCACCCAACTAAAAATTTCCCATCACTTACCAGCTTTTTATCCATATACATAATTGGAGATCTTGGGGAATCCTCTTATGCACCTAGGAGGCCATGGAAGCCTAGGATTCATCCTACATACCCGGATCTATAGCCTCAAGTTCCACCTTATTATCAACAACCACAATAGTGGAACTCATCGAGTTGGAAAAAATGGTCCACATAGTATCACCATCCTTGGATACAAGGATATAGAGGAGGGAATACCCAAGGAAACCCTCAAGCTCCACCTATCCCTATTCCCACTCATCCTTACCCCCAATTTCTATTGAACATCCCATAGATTTTTCTAGGTTTTTTTCCCCCACCTTTACCTCCTATTCCACAACAACCCCAGAAATACTAGAATACAAGCTCCCTAAGACCAACTCTATTCCCAACACAACCAGTGCCCAACCCTAATAACAAATCAACTCAACCTCTTCACAATGTTGAGATGCAAGCCTTTCTGATGTATGTTATTTCTCATGTTCCATTGTAGGAGATTCAACTAAGGTCAAGGAAATTTCTGGATAGGAAGAGGCCTTCAGTAGTCATCCAGGAAGAAGAAGAAGATGAAACTCCCAAAAAAACCACGGATGACACTAAGTGGTAAGATGTTATCATTCCTAAATACCAGGAACCCAAGCTTCCCCAAAATGAATATTCACAAATTATAAAGGCCCCTCCTTATCCATAAATATTAGTGATTGAGAAACCTACCACTCAATCAGAATTTGACATTTTGAATGAATTGAAGAATATCTATGTGAAAATTCCCTTACTACAAGACATAAAGGATATTCCAATTTACAATAAGGTGGTAAAATAATTATGTATTAAGAAGCCAAGAAGGAATTAGAAAAATCGTCCAATAGTACAATTGATAGGAAAAATCTATGAGTACATATCAGAGAAACCTAGGGTCACAAAATATGGGAACCCAGGGAACCCTATAGTAACCATAACCATTAATAAGGTTCGCATCGGAAACACTGTCATTGACCTAGGGGCATCAATCAATGTTATGATTGTTACTACCTTGGAGGAATTACAGTTAAAACCTCTTCTTAGAACTACGCCAACTATTTTGGAATTAGCAGATAAGACAAAGGTTATACTTGAAGAAATCTTGGATGATATCGTATTTACATTAGCCTCATGGGAGTACCCAGTAGACTTTCTTTTCATTCTTTCAAAGGATTCTACCAAAGGGCATCCCATTATTTTGGGAAGACCTTGGTTGGCCACAACCAATGCATTTATTGGCTGTAGAGAAGGTGAAATGATCATCTCAAATGGAATTTCTATATAGAATCTCACCATATACCCAACAACTCAACCTATCATGGAAAATCTATGGTGGCTTGAATATACATATGAGAATGAGGATTGGGAAGAACCCGTGTTTCCAAGTGATCATTCATGGGAACCTGAAGAGGAAAGAACATAAAATGTGCTAAACTTGTTTATTTATGTTATCACGTGTGTTGATTTTCCATAATATTTCCCCCAATTTGAGTACATGTTTGGGGAAGAATTTCAGGAACAATTGGACCCATCGTGTTTTTCTTAAAAATATTTTGTTTTTGATATAGATGAGTCAGACACATCTTATAGCATGCCCTATGAGATTAGTCCAGGGAAATTTCTACATATAAATTTTGGACTAGATGTAGACCAACAAAATCAATTAGTAAATGTCCTTAAAGAAGAATCAGGGGCATTCGCCTGGGAATACACTGATATGAAGGGTATACACCATGACACATGAATTCATCACATATATACCCAGGCAGAGGTAACATCCGTTAGGAAACCCCAGAGAAGGATGAACCCAAAACTCAAGGATATATTAAAAGAGGAGATACAAAAGTTATTGAATTTCAGATTTATTTATCCCATCTCCGGAAATAAATGGGTATCCCTACTTGTAGTGGTTCCAAATAAAGTAATCGGGAAATGGCTAATTTGTGTCGATTTTCGGGAGCTTAATAAGGCCACTCTAAGGGATTATTTTCCTCTTCCTTTCATTGACCAAGTCTTGGATACCCTTTTAGGAAATAAATACTTCTCCTTCGTAGATGGATATAACGGGTACAATCAAATTCTCATAGCACTCAAGGATCAGGAAAAGACTACCTTCACTTGTCCTTGGGGCACCTATGCCTATAGGGTCTTACCATTTGGTTTGTGTAATGCTCCTTCCACATTTCAATGAGCAGTACTAGGGATATTTTCCAATCTTATTCATGATTGTGTGGAGGTATACATGGATGAATGTACAGTATATGGAAATACTTAACATGAATCCCTAGATAATCTAGAAAATGTCCTTATCAGATTTCAAGAAATGAACCTATCCTTAAGTCATGAAAAATGTAAAATGTTGTTGACTGAAGGAGTGGTCTTAGGACATCACATTTCATTTGAAGGGATTAAGTTAGATCCTTCTAATATTGAGGTAATCGTCAAAATTCCACCCCCCAAGACTCAAAAAGAGGTAATAATATTTCTTGGACATGTTGGATACTACTAACAATTTATTGAAAAATTCACAAAGATTGATGCACCCATTTTTGGATTGTTAATAAAAGATATTGATTTTCTTTGGAATGAACAATGTCAAAATGCCTTTGAAACTCTGAAAGATAAGTTATATGTGGCACCAGTTCTTAGGGGGGCCCAATTGGGCCCTTCCATTTCACATATCCAATGATGCCTCTGATACCGCAATAGGAGGAGTATTAGGGAAGAAAGAAGACCATTAATCCTATGTTATTTATTTTGTGAGTAAGAACTTGTCCCCTGCTGATTTAAACTATACGGTTACCGAAAATGAATTATTGTTAGTGTTCCATGCCATCAATAAGTTTCTCCATTACATCACAGGATACGAAGTATTTTTAAATACAGATTACTCTGCCAATAGATTTCTTATGAATAAACCCATTACCAATGGTCAAGTGACTAGGTGGTTCGTGTTATTGCAAGAGTTCAATATCATCGTCCTTGACCAACCTAGAAAGGAGAATTTGGTAGCTGATTTTCTTTCATGGATAAAACATGAGGGTGATGATATTCCCATTGATGATAGTTTCCCAGATAAGCATATTTTTTCCCTCTCTGTAAATACCCCATGGTTTGCATACATGGAAAATTGTTTGGCTACTAGTGTCGGAAGATTGGTTTTCATTGATGTCAACCCTAGTCATTGGTTTTGGACCACAAGAATGATGAAGGTATTTGGACATGAAGAACAATGTACATGTAGAAACAAAACCAATGGATGGATAGTATACATCATGTTTTTTCCAGTGGTATGTGGCACATCACATGGATCCTCATGGTTGAGGAGAAATGAATTTTTGAATATGACAAAGTGAATTGAAGAAGGAAGTACATGTAGGCCATGAAGATAATTAAAGAAAAGAATTATAAAATAAGAAAGTGTGAGGTCCGCCCTAATGTTAAAAGGAAGTGACATAAATTGTATAAATAAATAAAATTATACATTCATTTGATACACAAGTCAAATTTCAGAGGAAATCAGAAGTAAAGAAGGTCGGATTTCAAGGGAGGAAGAAGTCCTTTCGTGATGTGTTCTAAGGTATGTTATTTACAGGTCATCTTACCATTTTCTCTATAACTTGTTTTCTAGAACGATTCAGATGGTGAAATTTCTATGGTATTGAGAAGACATATCAAGGTACCTATGGTAAAAGTTTCAGCTGTTGATTCTCTATAATTATGGAGATACACTCTGTGGAAGATAGGGTTTTTGACCAGTCCTGAAGTTAGTCAATAAATAGGTTTTCTGGGTAAAACAATAAAAAATTATTCATATATAATCCAAATGAAGTGGGACCAATTTCATTGGAAATAGTACGGAATTTAGTTTCCTTTTTTTGTGTTTCAAAATCGGATTTTAAATATTTAGCGTGGGGAATTATGTACAAGTTCGCTCTCTTGAATAAACCAAAATTGAATAAAGTCTACCATTCTGGGAGGATTCAAGGAGTGAAACTTGGAGGAGTTTCAGAGAATACATTGAGTAATATTATCTATAGGATCATAGTATTCCAATAATTGAATAATTTCAGAAATTGAAGAAGTCTCAGGAAGCACTATCAGGTTCTATGTGATGGTTGATTGATGGTGATGATTTAATGTAAAGTTTTATTATCTCTCATATATTATTGGGTTGAATGAAGGGGAAAGGATGGAGAGTTCAAAAATCTCTTGATATTGGAGGATTGTATCTTCCTCTTGGAGTTTTATCCCTCCCTTTACATTTGGAAGTTGTAGCTACCTTTGGAAGTCATTACTTCACTTGAACAATAACTATTGATTATTTTTCATGCATGGTGTATTGTGGTGTATTGGTGTAACTCTTATAATATTGTTAATTACTCATTTGATATAACTGAATGATTTAAGTATAAGTTTTAAAAGGTTTTAAATTGTACTTGATACTTATTCACCCCCCTCTCAGTATCAATAATTGGTATCAGAGAAGGTTGCCTTCAGAACAGTTTAACCAATGGAAGGAAAATCCTGAGCATAGATGGATGACCATGAGCACATTTCAAATGGGTTTCAAATATTTGATGGAAGAAATTATGCATATTATAGTGATAGAGTGAAAAATTACTTAATAGATTTGGGATTAGACATTTGGTACTCAGTTGTAAATGGCTATGTAATCCCAAATAATGTTCCAACCGATCCAAATGAGAAGAATTTTATGAGTTGTAATTCAAAAGCCAAACATGTTATTCTAGGAGCATTGGCACCAACTATTGTTAACAAAGTGATGGGATGCAACACTACTAAAGAGGTATGGGACAAACTCAAGAATATCTACGAAGTTGATCCAAAATTTAAGTAGGTCAAGCTTGAATGACATAGAGCAGAATTTGAAAATTTGAATATGAATGAAAAGGAATATATTGCAACATATTTTCTTAGAGTTGATGAAGTTGTTAATGCTATCAGAGGATTAGGTGAAGAGATCGATGAATCCATGGTTGTACAAAAAGTTTTGAGATCACTTCTCTTGAAGTATGATGCTAAGGTCTCTGCCAATGAAGAAACTAGGGACTTGACAAAAATGACAATGGATGAATTACATGGGTCTCTTATAGCATATGAAATGAGAATAGGTACATAACGTGACCAGCCAAACAATGAATCAGCCTTTAAAGCCATAAATAAGAAAAAATACA
This sequence comes from Picea engelmannii, assembly GCA_009831015.1. Classification (NCBI taxonomy): domain Eukaryota; kingdom Viridiplantae; phylum Streptophyta; class Pinopsida; order Pinales; family Pinaceae; genus Picea; species Picea engelmannii. Next base: position 114,863 of record ML815958.1, on the reverse strand, counting down.
AGGATAATGACCTTGATGAAGAAATAGAAAATTCTATAAGAAGGTTCCAAAAGGAAAGTGGAAGATACAAAGGTAATTCTTCTTTCAAATGATTTAACTGTGGTAGAATAGGACACATTGTTGAAAACTGCTACTATAAAAAGAGAAGTCTCAACAATAAAAAGAGATTCTACTCCAAGGATTAAGACATCTCCTTAGATGAGAGTGATGAAGAAGATAATGATGGAGGAGAAGTCCTCTTCATAACCCAAGAAACCCAGGATCATGATCACAAGAATTCTAAAGAAGAAGAAATTATTTCTGAAGAAGATTCAGATGAAGAAACCAACCTTGATTCCTTTTCGGGATACAAAGACAATGCATAGAGTGAAGAAGAAGATGTGAATCATGAAAAGTTGAAGCATGTTGAAACTAAAAATAGCAATCTTAGAAACAAAAACATAAGACTAAAAGGTGAATTGAGTAGTTGTGATTACAAGCTTGAAAAGACCATTGATAGCTTGAAGGAACAATTAGAAGATTATGAGAAATTAAAAGTAGAATTGGATCACAGAAAAGGGGAGCTACTATTCACAATAGAAAAGTTGAAGAAGTTCTAAAAAAGAACTGGAAAATTAGATGAGATCCTTAGCAATCAAAGATCTCCAAATGAAAAGACAGGACTAGGATACAATGATAGTTTGAAGACAACAAAACAAGATAAGGAATATGAAAATGATGAAACCAACACTCCAGAACAAGTTGAACAACAAAATAGAAGACTAGAATTCAGAAGGAATGAGACATCAAGAAGATCCTTTCCCATCAGGTATAAAATCAATTATTATGAAGGAAACTACATAAGGATAGATCGTGAACCCAGATGGACCACACCACAAAGAAGATCACTTACTCCCAAGTATCAAAATTTCTTTCTTGGACATTGTTTTACTTATGGAAATTTTGGACACAAGGCAATCAATTGTAGAATCAAT